>JANVCL010000005.1:34665663-34681292 GCA_026546855.1 Erythroxylum incrassatum | reverse complement strand
GGCTAAAAGCCCACTTAACTCACCTTAAGCCTTCAAACCCTATACAAACTTCCTAATTTTTCCTTTTAAAAATTCAAACAACTTATAAAGCTCTAATTTAATCTATTCCCTCCATTTAATCTCCATAACCTAAATTCATAGGACCCTCAATTCATATAATTCCTTTTAATACTAACAATGCATCACAATTCATAATTTATCAACAAATCGAATTTCACTAAATTCCGTCATGTAATAATCAAAACCTACACAATAAAAATTCTCAATTTATTCCAACCAAATTAAAAATTCTCAAACTAAAACCTCAAAAGAATTTAAACATGCCTCAAAATAATTTAAACATGCTTACTGCGAATCGAGACCCAACATAAAGTCTAACTCCCTTTAACTCTACTTTTTAGGTCAACTACCACCAATTTGGCAATGGTGACTTTGAGGATTACCAGCTGCAACTTATCTACTTTTATGTACTTTTCAATCTTTTTCACTTGTACTTATACTCTAGCATTTGTAGTGATATGATTTATTATGTTGAATTTTTTTTGAAGCAATCTAATATTATTGTACTTTACTGTGTTTGTACTTACACGTGCCCGTGTTTTTATTTATTTATTGAGATTTTTACATTTATTTATGTCACCAGTGGTCATACTTACATATGATATAAGGCCTTCAATTTTTGGATTTCACGTGCCCATTCGAGTCATGACATGAACACAAAGAGAAAGAGAGATATTCAGTTAAAAATGAAGAAGAGAGAGAATAAAGAGATTGCATCAAAAGAGAACCAGAGGAGAATCCTATTTTATTTTCACAAATGTTTATTTATTATTCTTAACATTTGATTCCAAGTTATATCCACACTCTTAAAAATAAAAAATTAAGATTATTTAAACTTTATTACAATTTTTTATTTCCTTTTTTATCTATTTCCAATAACCAAACAAGCAAAAATTAGAAAATTAAGGTTGCATTCACATTCTCATCTCTTCATTAAAGAATACAAAATTAACTATAAAAGACTAAGATGGACAATAGGTTAAGCAAGGTTTATTTAATTTTTGTACAAAAGTGCATTTTAAACTTTGACGCTTACAATTTTTCAAAAAAAAAGTCAACGCTTACAATAAAATACAGCTTGAAACTTAACATTTTGAAGAGTTCGAAATTGAACCTTGTCATTTTCAAAACGTTCAAAATATATCCTAAGTAGAGAGAAAATTTGACGAGATTAACTCCAGGTCAGTTAAATACTACATCAATATTGATATTATTTTTATTTTTAAATAGAAAGTGGGCTTTGGTGTCACGTAATTAATTTTTTAAATTAACCACAAATGAGCATTGTTACGTGACAGATAACCCATTTTTATATATTATGGGTCCTACTTATTACATTATAGTGATATTTACTTTCTATTAAAATAAAAAATAATATCACGTCAATATTAACTAAAAAAATTTAATTTCATTAAATTTTTTAGACATTTAGAGTCTGTTTTGAATGTTTTAAAATGTTATGATTTGTTATATATTCTGTTGAAAATGTTGAGATTCAAAATGTACTTTTCATATTTAATTTTTTATTGAATTATGCATATAATAATATTATAGAAAACACAAATTTCTTAATTTTCTTAAGCAAAATGTTAAGTGAGTGAATTTCCAATTAGAAATTGAGCTATTTCTAATTGTTTTCAGGCAAAGATTAAAAACAATGGCAGAAAAGTAGATTATTTCTAATTGTTTTTGGGCAAAGATTAAAAATAATGGCAGAAAAGTAAAAATAATGTACGGCCACACGAAATATAAAAGAAACCCGAAACCGAGAGGGCCTTTCAGACAAACCACCAAAATATGTTCGAAAAATTTGACCGTTGGGGCCCGTTGCGGACACAAACAACGGTTAAGAAAAATCGCAGCCCCCACAAACTTGCTCGTCTCTTTGCATTGTGAACTTCCTGAAGAAAGGAACACGGCACAACAAAAACAGAGCAAGTCGCACACGGCACACTCTAACCAATATGGGCTGTGCTTCTTCCAAGCTCTTGAAGAAGGAGTTTCACCGGGATATCATCCTCAACAATGACGGTGACTACGTTAAACACGTCGTCTCTCTCACTTCCTCAACCTATGGTGCTCTCAAACTCGACAACAATGAACGACAACGACATCTGAAAGTTCAACAAGTAGAAGAAGAAATGCCCATTGAAGACATTGTTGAAGAGATTAAGACAAAGCAACGGAGGTCTCCTCCTAGAGATGAGCCAGAGGTGATTGACGCTTGTGAACTCATGGGTGATCTTGAAGAGGTTGTGCCCGTTTCGAGTCAGCTCAAGAAAAGCCCCAACACAAGAGCTTTAATTCTTCGGGTTGCTCAAATTGATGCCAGAAGTCCGTTGAAGTTCTTGAATCATATTGGTTCTCCCAGGAAAGCCAAAACCTTCGGCGGTAAAGAGAATAAGGTGAAGAGATTACCGGATTTTAGCCCCGCCCCGTTTTTGAAAGGGAAAAATTCTTCTGGGAATTCTAAGGCAGTGATGAGATTAAGCTATCCTACGACAGCATCTACTCCAGTTGGACCCAAACTCGAGACTTTTAGTGGCGATTCTGGGGTTTCTTCTAGAAGTAGAAGTTTTAGTCCTTTGTTTGATCCGGAACTTGTTGCGTTGTACGAGAAAGAGTTGTTTGACGAAGGAGAGCAGATTAATCGGATAATTTCTGCTACTCCTAGATCCCAAACGTTAAAGAACTTGCAATACTTGGAACTGATTCTCGAGTCTTTTGAGCAGAAATGCCCTCCTGGTGGGGAAAATGCAGTTGTTGTTTACACTACTACATTGAGAGGAATCAGAAAAACATTTGAGCATTGCAACACTGTTAGATCAATCATTGAGTCACATCGTATTCTCCTGATTGAGAGAGATGTTTCAATGGATTCTGGGTTTAAGGAAGAGTTAAGAGCGTTACTAGGAAAAAGGGAAGTGAAAGTTCCACTTTTGTTTGTTAAGGGGAGGTTGATAGGTGGTGCTGATCAGGTGGTGAAGTTGGAGGAAGAAGGCAAACTGGGAATTTTATTTGATGGAGTCCCAAGAGGCCTCAACGGAGAATGTGAAGGTTGTGTTGGAGTCAGGTTTTTGATGTGCATGAAGTGCAATGGAAGTTGCAAAATGCTGGACGTGGAGAGAAAGAAGATGGTGAAATGTGGTCAGTGCAACGAGAATGGTTTGATACAGTGCCCTCTCTGTTGTTGATTTAGTGATATTTCTCTCAATGGTTCTTTGTTCTTGTCATTCCTTGTGAGGAATGCGACAATTAGTTGTTCTTGATGCTTGACTATTTGTTTCCACGTACGTAAATTGAGGAACTAAAGTTGGTTGTAGGCCAATTTTTTTGTTTCTTTCATAAATTTAACTCTTAGCTCTTCTTGAAGGCTATGGCAAGATTTGACACATCAAATGTTTGATTCGCCTCAGAGTTGATTTTTGATCAAGTACCTTAAACGAGAGAGGGAGGTTTCGGCTATGAGAAATTTTAACAGAGACAATTAGATTGGCTGAAGTATACCATTAACACAACAACAATTTCTTGTCTCTGTTAAAATTTCTCTTACTCCAAATCGAGAAGATGGAAATTGTCACAAGACGTGTAATGTTAGTAAACTGGTAATCTATAGCAGGGTAGGAAAATACTTGGTTGAAACTAATCTACTCTAAACATCTGATCACAACCAAAAAATCCATTGTAAACATGTTACTGAGCCCACATGAAATAGCACTTGGCTAGGCTTTCGGCATCATAGACGCTAAACAGTTATATCCCAACCCCTTGGATATTTCCGCACTGTAGTAGTATGGCAATAGTTTACTGATAAGACTATTCTATGATCAATTTCTAAGAATGGTCTCAGGATAGTGATTTCTTAATTTTCATTGCGATTCAGTTTCAGAAAATATTTATCCGTTTGTCTATTTTGTTTCAGTGACGAAGCCTGTCGGAATACTTCATGCGAAAAGATCACATCTGCCATAATGTCAAGCTAAGTTTGAGCAACAGTAAAGATCTTTAATCTCGAGCTTCAAGCTTATCAAGGATCATGCCACCGAGCCCTTCACCTAGTAACCATATGACCTGGACAATACATCGCCTTGAAAAAAATCCAGAGTTGGGGATAAACAACCACTTAACGAACAATTTGTGCAACAAAAGTTTTGGCTTTCACCCAACTAGAATTGACTTAAAACGTAAAGCTTAAGAGGTATAAGATTAGAACGTTGATTGAACTCTTTAAGAATGTCAAATTTCAAGACAAATGGGAGGTGGTGAGGCTATGCAATAACAAAGCAACGATTAGGAATTGAATTGGAAATACACATTTAAATCATAATCAGAAAATGTACCCCGGTACTAGATGGATGAAACAGACAAGTCTGTTTTATATTGATCATCCTTGACAGTAACCATCAAACTCTAGCTTCAAAGCTCAAATAACACACATAGCTGCAAGAAAGCCATTACATGTAGTGCATCCTTTTTCTTGCTCGTGGATGCGAGACTTTCAGTTGCGGGTCATTCAGCTATTAGGCTTCTTCCTGCTTGCTTGAGAGCAGGCAAGGTTTTCTTCAATCACCAGATAACTAAAGTCAATCAGAAGCTTTCCTCTACATCTATGCCCTTCCAGCACTTAGTATGGATTATATCGGCTGCGGCCTCGGCTACTATCATTTCCACGTCTTCCACCACTTGAGCTGCCAGAACCACCTGATCTGCCACCACGATGGTGTGGTTGATGGTGCGATTGCATTCCAGGTTGTTGCCTACAGATAATAAAACATAAAAAGAAAATTCCAGAAAATAGATAAGGACAACTTCCAACTGACAATCGTTCATAATTGCAAAAGAACAAAACAAATACCAGGATTTTTCACACCCCAGTATCAGCTGTAAAGAAATTACATTATTGTCAAAGAATCCCAAGCATCGTGCTTCACGTGCTTGGGATGCATTAAGGTTGAATTTTTCTTTCTCATGTTTAACAATTCAAGTTTTGGCAGCCTCATTTTTATCAGGAGAGAACTTCCAGTAATGGGGCTTAATCTTCATATTCCAGGTATGCCAAGCATCGCAAGTGATGAAAGACAATAAGACAAATAGGAACACAGCAATGAAATTAGAACTTACAAAACATATCCAATTCTTCCATCAGGTAAGAGCATTGGCATCATTGCCATCCCAGCAGGAGTTGGTCCACTTCTATAGATCATTGGCTGCAAAAATTTGCTTTTGTTAACAAAAATAATTTCGAGTGCAAAACTGAAGATTTTAAAAATTCACAAAGATAAAACAATCAAAATAGCCAAACTCATTGTTTCAACAATGAAACAAACTTCTATAGATCTGGCATAAATAAATCATCTTACTTGTGCAAAGCCAGCAGTACCATATCCTCCACCCAAAGCACCATATGGATTATCAACTAAGCCATAGCCAAGGCGAGGTGGATAAGTTTGAGGCAAGACTGCCTTCTGTGAGTTTGTTCCACCGGAGGACTTCTGATCTGCTTGAGGCTTGGCAAGGGAACACTCTAAAACTTGACCTGCAAACAGCCAGTAAACAATTAGAATCAACAAATCAACTTATCCAAAGTGGACATGTTAAAACAGGAGAAGCTACCATCAATTTCATATTTCTCTGTGTTCTTCAATGCTTTCATTGCACTTGACCTCTCAGCAAAGTGCACAAAACCAAATCTGCTCTCTTCATGTCCTGCTTTTGCAGGTGGAAGAACCACCTTTGTAACTTTTCCATGACGTTCAAACAACTGTTTTAATCGTTCCTGAGTAATATCTCTTGGTAAATTCTTCACATAAACTGCCTTAACCTGCATGAATTCACAAAATAAAACTCAAATAACTTAGAAAAGTTAAAAAATTCTCTGCATAAAATTTACAGTATACAAGAAGATATTGCAAAACTGTAAAGGAGACACCATAAAACAATCAACTCCAAATATGATCTATGATTTGTCACAGGACGAGAGACATTTTTTCTGGTTTCATTCGTTGGGCCTAATGGGGCAAATATCCCCGAAACCTAAATCCCCCAAAAGATATTGCAAAACTGTAAAGGAGACATCATAAAACAATCAACTCCAAATTATGATCTATCATAGGATGACACACATTTTTTCTGGTTTCATTCATTGAGCCTAGGGGGCCAAATATCCCCGAAACCTAAATCCCCCAACCATGTCAATCAAGGCTCAAACTTTGGTGGAGAGAGTAGAAATATAATAGCACTCAAACTGAGCTAAACACTCATGGCTTAGCTACACGATTCATAACCATAACCAAGTCTATCAAGTAGATGAACATGCAAAATAACATCTGATGAAGTTATACAATCATACGTTAAGAACCAAAAGTAGTACATGAAAAAATAAGAATAGCACCACAAAGATTAACAAGAAGAACATGCTTCAAGCAAAAATGTTCTATGGAATTTCACTTCCAACGGTAAATAATGGCAATTTTATAGGAGAAGAAAGATAGTGATATGAAATACCTGAGAGGCTGCAGAAGAACCTGCATTTTTAGGATCAGCCCAGCTCACAGTTGGAGAATTATCATCAAGTTTAAAATCTGGGGTTGACATCTTTTTTTTAGAGTATTCTGCACATGCATGATTATAATACTCAATGAAAGCAAACCCGCGATTACGACTGGAGTTTTGTGGATCCTATGAGAGTGAAAATATGGAACTCAGTAGAAATAAACCGAAAGAACAACTCAAGCTATTATTATAGTGCATGGTGCATTATTGCATACACAATATGAAAGTAGGGAATAGGGGAGCAAACGTACCTTCAATAGATCCAGAGAAATAACTCCTGGACCAATCTTGGAGACAACTTTCTTCATATCTTCCTCTGCCCAGGTCCTCGGAACATTACCAATAAATAATCGATGATTAACTTGAGACGTTGAACACTTTATCTTTTTACCCTGAAAAGGGCAATTTTCAATTAAGAAAAACAAAAAAACAACCAAGACTAAGATACTCCAAATTGGCCCAGAAATGCCCTGAAGATTTTTCAAACAGCATATAAGGAACCAACCAATAAATGCAAACCCACATCTAGTTTCTCAAGCATAAAACTAAGGCGATCCACAAAGCTAAAATCTTTTGTTAGAAAAGGAACCATGAAATGCTACCTTGAATTCAGTGTTGTTCAACTCTTTGATGGCTTTTGAAGCCAATTCCTTTGTTCTGAAGGTTACAAAAGCATAGCCATTTGCATCAGTTGAATCTTTTCCCTTCATGATTCTTACCTGGTGCCAATATATAGCCAAGTTTAGACTTTATAAGTATGACAAAGATAAATAAAGACAATCAATGGGACTGACCTCCACAGCTTCTCCTATGGATGTACAAAAGTCTCTCAAATCCTCCACAGAAGAATCACGAGAAATGCCACCAAGGTACACCTCTGATCCATGAGGGGGAAGCGCAAGAAGCTCTGCATGTATTTTCTCTTCATCTTCCTCCTCTTCAGCATCAGAGATCCTTTGAGTATCAGCCTCTTCATTTTCTTCCTCTTCTTCCACTTCCTCTTCCACCTCTTCCTCTATCTCTTCAACTTCCTCCTCTTCCTCTACTTCCTCATATTCAACTTCTTCCTCCATTGTCTCTTCAGGATCATTTTCGTCATCAAGGTCAACCTGTTCTTCTGGTTCCACAGGGTTTTCAGTCACATCTTGGTTATCAGCTGCCACATTACTTGCTCTTGCCCTCGGCATGTTACGTATCTAAGAAAAAAAGCTTGCAAGGCAACTGTGAAAGAAGCACAGAAGCCAGAAGCATTCACAAAAGGAAGAGTACAAGTAGGGAAAGGTGGAAACAAAATGAGAGGCCAAAAGGAGTTGAAGAGTAAGAATCTCGAGTGAATTTCTTCCATAAGATAAGGATCCAAGGATTTGAAATGCGAATGATAACCAATTAATGAATGATGAGAAAGTAACAGTAGTTAACGAGACAGGCAAGAGAGTATTACGACTATAACCAAGAGGATGGATGGATGAAAATGCTCATCAGGTGAAAAAAACGCAAACATTGACGAAAAGAATTTCTTGAAATCTAGACAGTGGCACCGGCACAAAATCAACAGGAAGTTTATTGTTTAATTATACATCTGGAACAGTTTCTCCACCAAAAAAAAAGAAGAAAAGGAAGGAAAAAGATAAGAAATGAGAAAAAGAACTACGTGATTGCTATGCATCATCAACCATAATATTATACAGTAAAATAATGAAAATGAGCCACACATGGAAACTTTTCAAGGCTTAAGGCTTAAATTAATACACTAGTAAGCTAGCAAAGAAGTAAGAGCAAAATTTTAGAGTGATTGATTTCAACTCATTAAGAAATTGTTTTAAAAGTTATAATAAAACAATCTACATGATCTGTATCTTTTCCAAATAAAACAGAAAGTTGCAGTCTGAATTTGGGTCTTAGCCTGTGAATACAAGTTTTAAAGGGAATCAATACATTACATCAACTTGGATAGTTTTCAACCAAAAATTGCAAACCTACCCTCTAGCAACTCCTAGATCACCAGGACTAAACTACTTAACTTAAATGGGACTGTAATTATTAAGTTCTTCTATGTTCTGCCGTTTTGCTCCGTCGGAAAAAAAAAAGAAAAAAAAAAGGAGGTATACTGTTAAATACCCAATTAATTAAGGTAATAATCATTCAGCTTCAATCATCTGGCGACTCAACACATTTCCCCACGCTTGTTTAACCCAAATCCATCTCCAACAATTTCAAGCATAATCACCCTAAATTAATGCATAGGAGCGAAGTTGATATAAACCCAGATAGAACCAGCATGAATGGTTCAACAATCCCCAATCCTACAATATGTTTAAGTAAAACAAGAACTTCCAAGCCATTGCCATTACGAGAAAGATTTTCACAGAAAGAACAGTCATTGAATTGTTTCATTTTATCAAAAACACATAAAGATAGGAAGTTTAACTGAAAACGAAACTACCCAACAAGTAATAAATGATTAGTAGAAGCAGATAAACAAAATCCATTAAACTCACGAAAAGAAACACACAAAGCACCTTAAGCCGAAAACGAGCAAGAGGGTGGGGCCGAACCTTAGTTGAAGGAGAACGAAAATCGAAAGAGGGAAAGTACTCTCTCTTAGTTGCTTAACAAAAACCCTAATTTTTCCGAGTCCTCTTACGGAAAGAGACTAATACTTCGTGCTTTTGGATCCGATGGATTCCAAGGGACTTTGGGCTGAAGAGAGTAGAAAACCACTTTTGCCCCATTTTTTTTAACTACGCTAAATAAATACTTCATTATTTAGTCTTTTAAAAAACAAAAACCTCTCGGAAAAATGAAATTATGGCCTTTCTTTTTTTAATCATATATTAGCAATGTGTTCTTGTTATCCAAAATAGGTTTTTTTGAAAAGTTCATAATGAAAAATGTTTTTATTTGTACCAAACGTTAATGCTTTATTAATACTATTTTATTCATGTGTTGTCTAATTATAATTTTATTAGGGGGTTTTGGTTATACTTCTACCAATAATTAAAAGAAATAATTAAATTTATAATTTATAAAAATAATTATTTATTATTTTGAATATAGTCTAAAATTTTCAAGTAGGAATCAAACGTTTAAAATATTTCTCGTATAATTTTTAATTACTGGAAAAGTGTTGTTTGAATATTTAAAAGTTATATAGATGAGGAAGAATGATAAATTTTATAGAAATTTCACATTCTTCCTTTAATTTAAGAAAAAAGATTAATTTTAATTTAAGGTGTTCTTTATTCTTTTAATTATTATTTTCTTTTATAAATTAACTTCATACTTATATGGCAACGGGATGCATGTATGCATATATTAGTTTGGAAAGTGTATTAACCTCCTTATCTTTAAGGGATGGCAAAATAGACTAGGACTAGCCTGACCCATCCCAGGTTGATTAGGCCTTGGGCTAGTTCTTGAGAACTAAATTGATGAGCAAAAGAACGTTGTTTTAAGTCGAAATCAATTAAGTAGATGAAGCAAAACGACGTCGTTTTGCTTTAGATTTATTTCTTTCTCTTAACCTCTCTCACTCATTAGTCACAGTAGTTGACGCCAGCCCAAGCCTCAGCAATTGCCACCCCTTCGTCACTCCAATTGCTAGTCACCACCTGGCTCACCCCTTCCTCCTTTAGTCGTAACGACCCCTTCGCATCGTCTCCCACTGCCCCGCTTCCCAATTGCCTTGTCACAATGTTTTTTAGTTTATCTTCACCACCCACCCACTAGTAAGGTAAAGTACACACAATATTTTATGACATACTGGATTTTGGGGTCGTTACTGTCGGCGAGGTGTTTTCTGCACGGTCACTGTGATTGTGTCACAAACACACACGAGCATGTGTATGTGATCTTGTAAGTTTGTTAAACATATAATGACTTACACAGTCATATACACATTCGTAAACTTACACAATCATATACACACGCCCGTGTGTGTTTGTGACATAATCACGGTGACTTACACAATCAAATATATGTTGTGTAGATTAAGCATATTCCTTTAATAGAGAGTTGTAATCTAGTACCAGAGATAAAAGTGGAAACTTCTAATCTCGTATTAGGTGAAGATTGAAATTCAACTCGAAGTCAATTGAAAAGTGAAGTTTGGAATTACTTTAATAAGAATAGATCGAAGGATGAAGTAGAAAAGGCTGATTGTAAATATTGTCAGAAGATATTGGTTGGGAGTTCAAAAGATGAAACCTCACATTTAAAAAGACATGTGGATTCGTGTAGTAGAAGGAAGATGATATTAGGACAACAATAGATGGAAAATCTTATGACGACAACAGATCAAAGTTTTTGATAGCTTCTATGGTAATTAGTGATAAACATCTACTATCTATAGTTGATACCAAAAGATTAAGAAGTTTTAAAACTCACTACAACCAACCTTCAATGTCCCAAATCGGAATATATTGAAGAAGTACATTATGAAGATATATTAGAATAAAAAGAAATAAATTTTAAAAACATTGTCGAATATTAAATGACGTATTGCCATTACAATAGATATGTGGACAACTGATTTCTAAAAGAAGGGTTATATGGCGATGACGGCAAATTATATTAACAATGATTGGACTTTAGGTCATAAAATTTTGAGGTAATTTATATTCTTTAATATTGTTATCATTTACCTTTTCATTATATTAGGATTGATGTTGGTAATATTTGTACATGATAGTTCATTTACGTGTCAACATCACATACAAGTGAAAGGTTGACAACCATGTTAGGAGAATGTTTGCTAGATTTTAATATTGATAGCAAACTATCCACCATAACAGTCGACAATTGTAGCATGAATGATGTTATGATTGCAAAGTTGAAAAATAAGATAAAAGTTAGGAGTTTGTTGGTTCGTGAAAAGTTATTCAATATGCATTAATTTGTGCATATTCTAAACTTGATCGTGAAAAATGGATTGGATATCATAAAAGAAGGAATAGATTTGATTTGAAATAGTGTATTATATCAACTACATGGCATTTATGCATTCCAAAGTACGAAGATGTTGGTTTTAGATAATCCAACCAAATGAAACTCAACCTTCAAGACATTGGAGTCGACAGTCCAATATGTTGATGTGTTTACCAAGCTCAGAGAAAGAGATTCTCAGTACACTTGCATGCCTACAGAAGACAAATGAAGTTGGCTAGAGAACTTTATGCGAAGTTGGAATTATTTTATAGTGTTGTTCTCAAGAACAAAATATCTAACTTTACACTGTTGGTTTAGCACTATGCGTCAGATAAAGAAAGCTTTATTTCATTGGATGTTTGATTCCAATGAGGTTATTCGAATTATGACAGAGTAGATGATGAAGAAGCTAAATTCTTATTGGTATATGGTTAGACATATTGTTGCAGTCTTACCTGTGCTGAACTTGAGATACAAGATGAAGGGAATTAATTTTATATATAATGTGTTGTATGGTGATCAAGCCCAGCTGAATTCTTATTAGTATATAGTTAGACATATTATTGTAGTCTTATCTGTGCTAAACATGTGATACAAGATGAAGGGGTTAATTTTATATATAATGTGTTGTATGGCGATTAAGTCCAAGAGCATATAAATGTCATAAAACAATTTTGGTATGATTTGTTTAATAATTATCATGTCAGAATGGGCAAAATTCATGATCAAGATCACAATAGTTTAGGCTATTTAACTTCAACTTCAGTTTTAGGTTCGAGCTCATCTTTTAAGAGTAGTTTTTACTTTTACTTTCAAAAATTATGAAAGAAAAAAGGGCTAGGATTTTATATAATATGATAGAATTAGATAAATATTTGACAAAAGGTTATGTGACCGAAGTTGAAGGTGTGTAATTTGATATATTATTATGGTGAAAGAATTGTATAAATAATTTTATGATCATGCAAGTAATTGTACGAGATTTATTAGCAATTTCGTCATTCACTGTTGCTTTGGAATTTGCTTTTAGCACTAGTAGTTGGATTATTAGTTCTCATCATGCTTGAATTTATCCTCGTACTGTGGAAGCCCTTATGTGTGCCCGAAGTTGGTTAGATGATGAAAATATTGAGGATAAATTCTTTTCTTTTTCAAATGTCAATTTTGTCTAATTTTTATATTATTTTACCATATATTATTTTTAATTTGTATATTAATACAGCCACATATACTAATGCAAAGGTGACTAATCATACTCATCAATTAAGTGGGCATTATTTTGATAAAATATTCAAAGATGAAGGTATATTTAATTATTTATTAATTATTACCATGTCCTCAATATTCCTTTAATTTTAATATTACATTACTAAATAATACATACATAAGAGATGCAAATTATTGACAATCATAACTACAATGATTTATTGCTCTCTTACTCTATCTAGGCTCTACCTAGTACCTTCTCCAGTCTCCAGTTTTCAGTTTTCAGTTTTCATTCTATATTTTCTATTATGATTTTATCTTTATTATTTTGTAAATTTTATCATTTTTTGTAAAATGATTAGGATAAACATCTTTGTAATATTAAGATTATTATAATTAATTAAATTGATCACTTTAATTATAATCTTTTTCTTTCATTTCCTATAATTTTACCCACCTTAATTAATGAATTTGGTTTCATCTTATTAATTTTATCAGTATATATAAGTTTTTATATATTCGTTCATCATAAATCTCAATTTTTATTATTCAATTTAAATTTGTAATTTCAATAAATTAAATTGATCACTTCAATTATAATCCTTTTTCTTTCATCTCCTGTAATCATATCCTCCTTCATTAATTAATTTGGTTTCATCTTATTCACTTTATCAAATATATATGTTTTATATATTCATTCATTATAAAATTTCAATTTTTATTAATCGATTGAAATTTGAAACTATGATTAATTGAATTATTCACTTCAATTATAACCTTTTTTAATTTCCTATAATCTTATTCTCCTTCATTAATGAACTTAGTTTTACCTTATTTATTTTATTAGTATATATACATCTTATATATTTATTCACTATAAAATCCCAATTTTTATAATTTTATTAATCAATTGAAATTTGTAACTTCAATTAATTGAATTGATCACTTTAATTTTAATCCTTTTTCATTACTTATAAATTTATCCTCGATTATTAATTAATTTAATTTAAATATAATTAAAATTTAAATATAAAAAATTTGGACCATTGACTTCTAGCCATATATTTAAATATAAAAAGTTTGGACCATTGACTTCCGACCAGTCGACCTCAGGCCTTAACCCAATTGCCATCCATATTTTCTAATGTAGTTTCATATTTCTGCATAGTCAACCCATGTAAAAGATTACAATAAGTAGCTAAAAAATGGACAAAAGAAAATAAATATGTGTTTTTGTATTGCTCAAATATCTTAAGAAAAGGTGGGTAAAATGCCACCGGTCAATTGAATCAAAACGCCCTATTATTTGTAACAATATAAGTAAAACCTTTAATGGTGGATCTTACTAGAAAAAGATAAACCAATTATTGATATCATTAAAATAATTAAAATCGTGATGATGAAAAAACAAACAAACATGCAAGAATTTTTATATACTTGAAGGTCAAATATTGCACAAACCATTATTAAGAAATTGGAAAATAACAAAAAATAGATGCAATACAACGTATAATAGTTTGGAATGAAGATGAGACATACAAAGTGTCAAAGGTTGATGGCAAGGATACTGTGAGGATTGGAAAATAATAGTCATGTAGTTGTCAAATATAGTACCTATATGGATACCCTTGTAAAGATGCAATAAATGCAATCCATAATTTCAAATTAAGGTGGAAACATTTGTGGATGATTACTACAAGAAGGTTTAATTCCTCAGTTTGTATAACCATATATTGCTATTAAGGGTGCAATTTTTCTGGTATATAATTAATGTAGAGATAATACACTCGCCACTTAAAAGAGTTATTCCAATGAGAACAAAAACTGCTAGAAGGAAAGGACCAAATGAGCCTAAAAAGTTAAAACATCTAAACAAATTGTCTTAGAAAGGATAAGTGAAAATATGTAGGAAATGTGACAATTCTAGCCATAATGTAAGAAAATGTAGCAAGGAAGGCCCAACGTTACTTGGTGTGGCATCTTCATATGTATAAAACCTTCTTTGCTTATAAACCTTGTATTTCTTAGTGTGATTTTCTTTACGTATCAAACTAACATTGTTATTTCCATTATGTTTATTAGGTGATCACTGAAGTATCTTTACATGTAATAACTGATGATTGTATTACATTTAATTAATATAGATTGCCAATGCAAACATAATTGAAGATATTACTATATTGATTTAATAAATTAAAAATAAAAGTTTCAAACATAAGCATTCATTACGTTATTAATAATTAATTCAAATGAATATTATAAACAATGTGTATTTCTAGGTCAGTAAATCTTTTTGTAGTCGTAAAAAGAAGTTTATAGATGTTAATCTACTTACATTCTAGTTATCATTTAAACTAAGTGGTCTAAGGTTTAAAGAATAATCTAGTATCACTTGCCAATAGTTACAAGTTGAAGCAATTAGAAGAAGAACATCATTAACTTAACCACTGTAGGAACAACTTTCTCAGTCAAATACAAATAAGGGAAGCAATATAGCACATAATCAACTATAATAAAATTATCATATGTGTTAGCGATCACTTTTGGATGAATGTATTATTCACATAATTTTTGGATAGATATATTGTTGATATTTTCTTTTTAGATGGATGTGTTGTTATGTAACTTTTAGCTACACGTATATATGTCTGCACTTTTGAATATGAATTCCAAATATATTAATGTGTTTGTCACTTTTATATATGAATTCCAAATGTAACATCCCGTTACCCTTGATGAGACTTGAATTGTGAATTATGAGAAATTATTGAGAAATTAGAAAGTTCAATTCATGCTTAAGCTAAATACGACATGCACATTTTTGCACATTAATATGATTGTACATGCATTCATGACATTTTCGGGTATAATTGAGTTATTAATGC
>JANVCL010000005.1:34629391-34662044 GCA_026546855.1 Erythroxylum incrassatum | reverse complement strand
ACAAATATCAATCAAAGAAGTTTTTGTTTTCAGTTTTTATATTACAAATTTCAACTAAACAAGTTTTTGTTTTCAATTTTTATATTACAAATCTCAACCAAACAAGTTTTCGTTTATTTTAAGAAAAAAAACATAAATCAAAAACAGAAAACAGAAACCAAAAATGACAACAGAAAAACAGAAGTGGAACCAAACGGCTCCTTAACAACATTGCTTATTTTGTCCTTCATCTCTTGTTGCTTTTGCAGTTTATAATCAATAAAATGCTCCTTTAATTGGAATTATAATAGAAGAAGCAGTTCTTTCTTTCTTCTAATTTAGCTCCTATATACAAAGAGAATATTGATACTTGGAAACTAAAAATGAGAAAGATAGTAATATCTTCTTCAACTTCAACCAAAAAAAGGCGGTATATAATCATAAATGATGCCAAAAATATGGTCCTATTATAGATAACAACCAAAATTCAATTAAAAATTGAAGATTGTAATTTTATTTTACAACTAGAGTTATAAATTAGGGATTTTAAGAATTTTGCTTAAAATTTTAATTAAAAATTAGCATAATTAAATAATTAAATTAACACAACAAATTATTAATAATTATAATTTTTTTAAAAATCGTATAAATTTCATTATACCATGTAATATACACATTATATTGAAATTTACTAACAAATTATACAAAATAATAAAGTATATCACATTAACACTAATATAACACTTAACTAATAAAAGTTTAACCTTGTTATATTTGTCATCTACTTTAAACATTTTGAAAATATTAGGATTAAAATTGGACATTCTAAATATTAGGGCTTAAATTGCAATTTAGTCAATCAAACAGATGGTTAACTAAAAGCCCAACTACATGCTTAAAGAGCTAAAAACTGTGTAAGTACAAGATATGAATTCTACAAGTCTTCCACCAAGCAAGATCAAAGCCTTAAAGGACCCTCCAGCTTCACACAGAATAGGAACTCTGTAGCTTACAAGAACAAATTCTGGTATTCGCCATTTGCAAGCTGACAAAGTTGATTGTAGGAGTATGGGTCTGCCAACATTCAGAAGTCAGAGCAAGCAGCTGTAAAGTGAGGATAAAAGCATAACCAATATCCGTCTAGTAAAACTACAAACAGGAAATGTTTTTACTAACAGGCTTTCAGTTATCTACATCAAGTAGATACGGAAACAAGAAGTCAATTATTCTATCAAGTGCAACTCAAAGAGGATCACGTAAAAGATTAAAAAAACATGTGTTCATTCAGGAATCCATTGTTTCAAACCATGGGAAAACCGATTTCTTAAGCTTTCAAGTGCTTAAGGAGATAAGTACGAAAAGCTGGAATTTCATTTCAGTGTAAAGCAGGAAAGAGCCACCAGAATGGATATTAGGCGTTCATAAACTCATACAAAAACATTCTGTCAGAAGCAAAGTTTGGCAGGAGAAGCAAATGACCATATTACCAAATGTGTCGCCGAAGTTGGTCCAAATTTCAGCTTGTATGGATTTTTCACCGTCAGCAATGCCAATAACCTCAACAAAATTGGTTAGAGGAGAAGGCGGAGGAGAACCTTTGACAACAATCTGACGATCATCAGTGGACTTTGCGATCACAGAGCCGCGATCAGATCCCACAACTTGAATCACCGCACGCACCCTCTTCCTCACGTGCATCGGCAACAACCCACCATTCACGAATATTGCAGGCTTTGAAGTATCCATAACTGTCAACCAAAGAACAATTATTTTATCAAAACACCCACTGTAACCATTTCGAGTTCAAAACACAAATTCCTGGCTCAAATTGTAGAAGGAACGCGTACTAGTCGAAAAAAAGCTAAAAGGTATAATTTTTACCTGAAAATTTGACTTACTATTTGGGTGCGGATGGTGATGAGAGAGAGGGCGAGACAAGAGAGTGACCTTTAGGGCTTTCTAAGACAGGTGGTAAGCAAATGAGAGAGTTTGTCTTGAGACGGAGATTTATGGCGGCAAGATGAAAAGCTTTTGGCGGGAAAAGAAACACGTTCCATTATTTGACTGATTTTAATTAATTTAGATCATATATAGCATTACTCGGTCTGTCGGGACTTCAGATTACCTGTGCCCTCTACCCTGTGCTACAAAGCATCCCAACCATCCTATGAGGACCGACAGACGGGAGCAGATCACCTGTGCCCTCTATCTTGTGCCCTTGTGTCACAACCGTCTGTCGGTCCTCTGTGTTCTGCATATAACAAAGTGGTTTGATGTTTTACTTTATTACATGAATTATCATATTCGTGTACGAGATGATGCTCGGAAGTTTCAGTTTTACGATCAGTTAATTGCTGCTAAGGAAATATATGAACAATTTAAGTTGCAAATTTGATAAAATATTATGTTTACATTATCCAACAATCAGGTACTGTCCTTAAACTGCAATGCCGTGGAGTGGCTGAGAGTTGTTGTGAGCAGCCAAAAGTGTGGAGCGAGTCAGCTCCTCAGCTTTGCCATTTTCTAACAGAAATACTCGTTCCGCCATTAAAATCGTCTCCAACCGGTGCGATATAACTATCACCTATTAGCATGTACATTTATTAAAATTGGAAAGTTTCTCAAATCAGTAGCGAGTTGAGATCATTTATAACATACGGAAGACAGCCAACACTTACCGTGTGATTTCCCTTTAAGTTCTGCAGAGCTTGTCTCACAAACAGCTCAGACTTGCTATCTAGAGCAGAGGTTGCTTCATCTAAAATCAATATAGACGAATCCTGATAAAGTGCCCTTGCAATAGCTAATCTGCCGTGTACAAGTAAGCAACAAACAAAGTCAGGAAGAACAACCACACACATAATAAAAAGAGCGATTTTCATCTTAATTTCCTCGAATAAAAGCACCAGTTCCCATTTTCACCTTTATGGGTAAGCAATGGAAATGCCATCAATTCCAATAATAGAATAACCACTGGATTAGAATCAAACCTTTGCTTCTGACCTCCGCTTAAACTCGAACCCCTTGGTCCAATGTTTGTATTGTACCCTTTAGGAAGCTTTCTTATAAATTCATCGGCATAGGCCATCTGTGAAGCTAGTTCAACCTTCTCCATGTCTACACGAGTCACTAACTCCCTGTATCCAATGTTTTCAGCAACTGTTCCTGAAAATAAAGTCTGATAGGTACACAAATGGTTAGTTCAACCAAAGATTTTGCAACATTTTCAAGCATAAACCTGCATATCATTCCGTAAAACCTTTTTCATTGTGAACTATTCAGTCATTGCATTACATAAGACATAAGAAAAATATGTGGAGTTAACTTCCAACTCAAATTTGGCCCAATGATTTCGATCACAACAGCCAGCTCTAATGTGCGTCCAATCAATAACAATGCTCAGTCATTCTTTTTGAAGAAAAAGCAGAAACTTATCATCCATCTTACACATTTTAAGAAAAAAGATATTTAGAAGTTTGAGGTTACTTACTATATCCTGTGAAACGAGACCAATATTCTTCCTCAAACTCTCCAATTTAATGTTTTGGATATTTTGGTTATCAACAAGTACACAACCTATCACCATAGGAACATCAAAATAGCCATTCTAAGTCCAGTAATTAAAAGGTGAAACAAACATAGTTTGAAAGAACAAATTAGAGGAATTCCATGGGTTACCAGATAAAGGATCGTAAAGCCGAAGAAGCAACTTAACAATGGTTGTCTTTCCTCCTCCAGATGGCCCAACAAGAGCAACTGTCTCCCCAGCCTTAATATGAAGATTCAATCGATTCAAAACAAGAGGTCGATTATCCCCATACCTAAATGAGATATCACAAAATTGGACATCTCCTTTGACGTAATCCAGGTTGACAGCATCTAGTTTCTCAATCACCTATGTTCATGATGAATTGATTAGTGACTACCGAATAACAATGTAGAATGAAATTAGATAAACCTGAAAATTCCTAAAGATGTCTAACGGTTATTTTACATGAAGAGATGAAATATCAAAACTGATAACTTCGGCACCTGAAGAATACCTCAAGCCAGTATTTCAAGTAGAATGTTGAATATTGATGTGGGTGCATAGCATAAGAAGTTTACTTCATTCTAACTTGAATGAAATGCTAAGTAGCATTTACAGTTTGATATTCTATGTGATTGTCTGGTTAAAATCAAGCAATTCACTGAAGCCACTGATTAGGAATATATACCCAAAAGCTATTAGAAAGGCACTAAACTTGGTTGCAAAATATATAAATTGCTGGAGAAATTTTTATTTTAAATTTCATAAAAGAAAAAAAAATATCATCTTGATATGGACTTGCCTTAGATTTAAATCTGGTCATATCAAACAACCGTTCAATTGCTGGTTCTCCTTGCTTCCACTCATTGACTGCTTTCCCAATATCCTGCAGAGTGTATATTCAGAATCTGTAATTAAGACAGTTACTAATAATAAAAGGCATGACAATGTGCTAGAAATCTCCTTAATATATATTAGGTTAAGTACTTATTCAGTAAGTTGCACAAATTGAAGTACTAGTACATATTTTATTTTTGCTTCTGATATAGGCTATCAGTGTTCCTGAAGTTTAAATTAGGGAGAATTATGTGGCAAGGTGGGCCTCTCCCAGTTTGGCAATGTAATTGACAGTGTAAAATAAAATTAAGCAGGCAAACAAGAAAGAAGCTACGTTGAAACCAAGTGTTTGTTAAAAGGAAATAAGATGCAACCAAATCCAAGAATAGGAAGAAACAAAAAAATTGCCGCCTTGAAATAATTTGCAAGTTCAATGAATAGATAAAAATTACCTGGAGAGGCTCAATCAAAAAAACCAGTGACGTTATAAAGGAAACCAAACTACAACCATTAAAACAGCCTCTTGAAACCACCAGTGACCCAATGCAAAGGGTAAATAAAGATCCAAAATATACAATCTGTACAATCTGGGGAATGAACGCCTTCAGTTTCTTCTTTTTCAGATTTTCAGTTAGGTCAACATAGGCAAGCCTTT
Organism: Erythroxylum incrassatum; assembly: GCA_026546855.1. Classification (NCBI taxonomy): domain Eukaryota; kingdom Viridiplantae; phylum Streptophyta; class Magnoliopsida; order Malpighiales; family Erythroxylaceae; genus Erythroxylum; species Erythroxylum incrassatum. Next base: position 34,657,044 of record JANVCL010000005.1, on the reverse strand, counting down.
TAAACCTGGCACTCTCACATTGCTCTGCATTGTTTGCCTTCACAAAAAGAATGCCTGGAAGGACCTAAAACATAAGCATCAACGATTAACATGGAGTCCCAGTATTTAGCATGTTCATACGTTGCAGAGTAGATAGCATGTTCATACGTTGCAGAGTAGTTAGCACATGAGCTTATGTATGTAACTCAATATTGTACGTGTGCAGAGTGTGCCTTTAAGCACACAAGTGGAATGTCTACCTCATTGAGATCTTTAGGAATGAAAAGGGTTAAAATGTCTACCTCATTGAGGTAGGCTGAAAGAGTTGCAATGCTAAGGTGTGCCCGTTTAGATATGCTCCGAAGCCTCTCACCAAGATGGGCAATTGCAACAGCGACACATGGAATCACCTACAACATATTAAAAAAAATATTCAAGACCCTAGCTTCTCTCTGTACACAATGTAACAAATATAACAGTCCCGCACTAGCGCTTGCTCACCATAGCTGAAATCAACGAAAGGGTAGGACTATTAGCCATCATCTGGCTTGCCATTGCCGATAACTGCAGCACACTGGGTACTATGGTCTGGGACACATGCCAACTCCATTAAGAGTCGTATAAAGTTTCCACCTTCCGTAACTACTAGCCATATTGTTTTGACTATCCCTAATTGAAGTCAAAAACAAGCAAAACCACTTACACTGAGAAGAGCATACACGGTATTGGCGACATCAGCTGCTTCAGCTGTGATCCTGTAAGCAATATCTCCTGCAGAAACACCACTCCCACCCTCAAAAAAACTCATTTCTCTATCCAGCACACGTTCAAAAACATGAATTCTAATCCCATTAACCGCATTCAATGCAGCTTCCCACAAGAACGCTTGTTGCCAGTAACAAGCAATCAGCTTGGTCAAGAACAAGACAGCCACTACTAGCCCTTCATTTCTCAGCTCAACAGAGTTAATTCCAGAGACGGTGCCGGAGAGTTTTCCGATCCTGGGGACAATTTGGGAGAGGGAAACGACGGTGACAAGGCTGAAGAACCAGCCAAGGAGGATTGGCCGGAGCTGAGCGAGAAGATGAGGCTTGATTGTGGACAAAGACTGCAGTGCACTGGAAAATGGGTTGTGCCGTCGTTTTGGGTTTTGGTAAGTAGATGGAGGAGGGGAGCTAAGTTTGGTGGCAAGGAGGGGTTTAAGCAGGGGTTTAGAAGGAAGAAAAAGAATCCGACCTTTTGTGGTTGGTGCGGGGAAAAAAGGGTCGAGAGCATTTTGTGGTTTGGGTTTGAGTTTGGGAGAAGGGAGAGGAGAGATTGAAGTTTTAAGGAGCAACTGTAGGGACATTCTGGCCCTCTTTCGGAGAGCTTGATTTTGCAAATTGCAAGTTTATACCTTTTTAACTGGTAAGGGATAGTTACGTACTAGTGTTAGTTTTAGGGATTGAAATTAGGCAGGACTCTGGTGAAGGTGTTTGAAATCATCAAGTGCGAGTGTGACCCTCTGGCATCTTCCTTTAATACATCCATTTGCTTGTACTATTTGTTGTTTTCCCTTTACCTGTTAGCTTGGTCATTAAGTATGCGACGAGATCAACATGTTACGACCCAGCATTTAATACGGCACAAAATTCAGTCTAATTTACACACACATGCTGTATTCTGGCTGATATCGTGGTTGTTTCTTTCTTGGCTAGCTATTCTTCCATTATTCAACGACAAATTAAGGGTGTTTCTTAGGAGTAATTCCTTTTGTGCTTATGTTTCTCATCTATTGCGTGGTTTTTGGTGAACTGAATTGACGTTGATTGTGTGCTTGTCTATTGTGGAAGTAATGTTCAAAAACTCCCAACAGCCAACTACAACAGAACTACTTACGAACAACTTTTCGATCTGTCATTGAATGAGCTGAATTAATTAAGGAAATTGTCTATATTGTCTCAAGTGTATTTATCTATGTTTGTAATTGTTTTTAATCAATTATTTGTTTATTATCTTTTTTTGTTAAAATTTGTTGAGAAAATCTTCTATCGAGGTTAACACGAGTGGGTCATGTTATTAGGTGTGAATTACTTTCACAGGTTATTAAGATGAGGGATAGTGTCAAAATTTGAGTGAGTTGACTTTTGGGACTCCAAAGCTTATGTTTGGTTCAGCTTTTGGAGATAGTGTCAAAATTTGAGTGAGTTGACTTTTGGGACTCCAAAGCCTATGTTTGGTTCAGCTTTTGGAGACTCCAAAAGTACTTTTTTTTCACTACAAAAGTTATTTTCAGAAGAAAAAAAATGAGTGTTTGGCTGCAAACTTTAAAAGCATTTTTTAAGTAAAAATAACTTTTAAAAAAGTCAAAATACAGCTTTTTCAAAAGCTAAAATTTGAAACTTTTAAAAAATGCTCAAATTATAACTTTTTTAAGAAGCTGTTTTTTAAGTTAATTTCGTCACATACGTATTAAACAAATTATTTGTTTTCCTCTTAGCTCTTTTTTGAAATCTATAGCCGACTCTTGGTTTTGTTTTTGTTTTTGTCAGAAAGTTTATAACGCTTGCGGCCATTTATAATTTGATACATCCTTTCGGATTATCAATTTAAATTTTTAGTTTGAAATATCAACATTCTTTGCTTCCAAGTACCAAAAAATTATTTTAAAAAAAGGAAAGAAATCAGCGTTGTTCATCGATTCATTTGGACGTACGATCTATTAGGAACTGCATTTAGAATTAAAATTGGAATTGGAATTGGAGTTGGAGCATAGTATTAAGTAAACCTTTGCTTCCATTATTGTGTATAAATAAAACTTAAGAATATCTGTCTTTTACAGAAGTTGAAATGGCTAATAGCTCACAGTGATTTCCAAGGAATCAAGTAACGAAAAATGGGTCTTCACAAAACAACAAAAGGAAGGAAAAAAAACAAGTACTTGATTGCCAGATTGTATTATTGATAATAGCAATACCATCTGGCTAGAAGGTTTATTTCTCTCTCAGCTTTTTGGTTATAGCAAAAGCTGCACCTGCCACTGCAACAACAATGGCTGAAACTAGGATGGTTGTTTTCAGTGTCTGCATTGCATCCTTTCTTTCCCTTTTTTTCAGTTTTCTTTCAGCCTCTTCTTGTTCCTGTAATTGCAAATGATCAACACGTCATCATCAATAGCTCATTTGACTGATTATATTGTTTCACTAATTCCTTTTTTCCTCTTAGTTTCGCCACCAATGCTGTGAACTCAAATTCGGCAGCTGACTCGAAATTGTAAACATGCAATCTCTTTCAAGTGACTGCAAATCGTTTACTCTTCGTAATGTTCACGATAATAACTAAAATGGCAAGCTGAACTGTAATTCAATAGAACACATTAATTTGAGTGCACTACTTGGATCACTATAATGTAAATATATCCTTAAGACGGGAAATACAGGTAAAAGGCAGGTTTCTGAGTTTGTTAGTCATATTCAGGCCAAAGATGTACCTTGACCTCTTTGGAGGTGGCAATGTCAGAAGATACAGGATCAACTTCAAGCTTCTTGTTTTGGCCAGGATTCAATTCACCTTCGGCATCTGCGGCCGGAAACGTGGAAGCTCCATCAGTAGCCATATTTTCCTGGAGTATATGGAATTTTTCTTTCTTTGAGCGCTACAATTTGTTAAGGCAGAAAGAGGAAAAAAAAGAGGGAGATCCTGAGATCGGGGTTTTAACATGGACATGCCTCATTTCCATGTGTCAAGTTTTATGTAGAAGTTAGTTATTGTTTGATGGGTCTCGATCTTCAAAAACCATCCACTCTTGTCCTTTGACTGCCCGAGAAATTTGTGGGGGTTTGAGGGAACTGTGTTTACATTCAGCTGGTCGCCATGTGTCGGGCAACACTTGGATCAAACCAACAATTGCGCTTTGACGCTGATCAATTAGTACCATAGCCTAGTTAGGCATCTCTTTGAAACCTCAAGACTTTTTACCTGTATTTTTGTTTGCTTTTACCTACCATTTGAACACTTGGAAATCTGCTTATATTGGATAGTTCAGGTGATAATAGTTTTCCACTTCAATAACTGATATTCAAATCTTAGCTTATATGTTAAGAAGGATGTGTTCCTTTATGTAAATTCTTTGATCTGAGCATAAAAAGGACTTGTCTTTATTATTCAAACATGTGATGTGACATTGAAAAATATCATCTTGGACATAATAAAAGTTACAGAGGTCCTTTCTAAAACATTGGAAAAGTCCTTTCCTCAATTTTGTGCATGCCTAAAGAACTTACAAAACCATGATTACACTGATGACCAATAATTGTTTCGTCGGTCATTTGATAACTTGTGCTGCTAAAGAAAATGCATTACTTGTTAGAGGTTGAGTTCCCGGAACATGATGAGCAACATTGAGCTCTCTGGTGCGTCTACATGTCACCAGCACTCCAATTCTACCTTGACTGCATGTAAAAATGTCAGACAATAACCATCAGGTTGAGGCCGTTGATTTATCAGTAACTAGTTTTCCATCTTGTGTGCAATGCATATCAAACCAAGCCCTAACTTTTAGACCCGAAGCCAGGAGGACTTGGCCTCGATGATACTGAATCTACAAACCGCCTTCTCGATTCTGCTCTTTTCTTCCTCCTAGCAGTACCAGGGGGTGCCTTAACAAACAAACAATCAAAAGACAAAAAATAGTTAGCTTATGAACTTCTAAATTTGTCCGTGGAGGTTATAAGATAACACCACACTGTTCATGGGAGCAACCATACATCATAGATAATGCAAGAAAAAACTACGAGCAGGAACTGAATGTCATATTCAATGCACCTAATTTATTTTACGTGATGAGCATTCTCCAACCATATTTCACAATAAGCAAAGAGGTATTGACTCAAGCATGTAACGCAGATATGTACAGACAGTATCAAGTGATTACCTTCTGCTCAGTTTTAAGTGCATCCTCAAGATTGCTCAGAGCAGGAATAGATCCACCCTCCATTACACCCATTAGATTCTTCATACGGACACGCATTTGAAAGAGTTGAGCAACAATTTGACTCACCTATTATTAATATCAGACATTACTTCCCATATGAAAGCAGAGAGTCATTCAAGGATGTGAAATTCAACCAAATAGAAATCAGATTTACCTGTTGCTCGGTTTTCCCAGAATCCTGAGCAACCCTTTTCCTTCTGGCAGGAGATTCTGCTAACAGTTCTGGCTTCTCTCTTTCCTCTGCAAGAGCATCATAGAATAGAAACTGAGGACTAGATCTACATGGGGTCGCTGAATAAGAATTAACTATTTCACATAAAAGTCAGATAAATGTACTAGAGATAAACTATAAGCAGAATATACAAAATATTTGACTGGCCATGACAATTTAAGTTTGAGAATCAGCTGTACAGTTAAGTTGGACTTTCTTACCTTTTTTTGCAGTTTCACATCCATAACATCATTGTATGAGATCAAAAATATCGAAACTAAAGAATACCGGTGTCAAACAAAAAGGCTACAGAGTGAACAGACCAAAAGGTGTTACATTAAGACAACCCATAGAACAAATATTGGTTTTCATTAACTGTTACACTCTCTCATTCAAAGGCAATTCCTCACAGTACCAGCTTGATGTATGTCTGGCCAAGATATAGGAGCCTTTACATCTCCCATTATCCTCCAGTAAATCTCACACAAATTAGGGAATCTACACTTCGGTAAACAAAGTTTACATGGATTGGCTTTACAGTTTTATTACTAGGTAATTGCATTAAAGGTCCTTTTATAGGAAAAAAGAAGCGCACAAGAGAAAGAATCCATTCTTTCCCTCCTTTTGGATATGGCATCCTTTCACATGCTTCCAGCTAGCCGTATACAGCAAGGAGGACTACCAACAGAGGGCTATAAAGACAAATGTAACAAAGTAATATTGGAAGAAACACAAACAATGATGTCATATCAATGATTTTCTCACATATTTCTCATTGACATGCTATAGCTTTTTTCCACCCAGCTTAGCAAGTTTCACTATCAAATACAGTAGTAAGCAGGGGTGAGAAGAATAAGACCAGGGGTCATAGCTTCAATCATTGCTTCCATGATCTTTAAATTCTTCTCTGATTCTCTAACCTGTGCTGGAGTAACCTGTATTAATGCACATGCAGTGTAAGTTAGCTGAAAGCTTCTCTGATACCCCTTAGAGTTGAAAGATGCTCAGACCCAGTATATTTATGAGTTAAAGCAGAAAAATGGCTGCCAAATACTGATCAAAAAAAATTTCAGGTACCCAAGAGCTGAGAAAGATCCAGTTCTACTTGGTAGAAAAGAATGAAGACAATGATAGAATAGAAGCAGTTTTCCACACCTTTCCCATTCCTGGTATCATCCCTATGACACGAGTCATGGAACCCATACGTGCCACAGCACGAGTTTGTTTTAGGAAGTCATTGAAGTCAAACTTGGCACTCATTATCTTCTTTTGCAAATCTTCTGCATCTTCCTGGCGCATCTACATAGAAAAGCCAACAAATTAAAAAATTATATATTGACGAACTACCAAAGTAATTTTCAAGAACCATGAAACGTGATCTACTGGGACTTACTACTTCTTGCGCCTTCTCTACAAATGAGAGAACATCTCCCATTCCTAAGATGCGACCAGCCATTCTATCAGGATAGAAAGGTTCAAGGTCATCCATCCGTTCTCCCCTTCCTACAAGTTTTATGGGTTTTCCTGACACCTGTCACCATTAAACTATTAAATATATATCTGACGACACAATTTCAGTGGGAAAAAAACATCATTTAGTATATATATAAGCAAGATGAACAAGGTCTAATGGTACATCTGAAAAATGCATGACTATTTCACCTCTCACTGTTATCAGCCATTAAACATGTAACATAAAAAAGCACATATTTTTCCAATAACTGGTGCTTAGAAACAAGTGAATTCGAACATAATATGGGTATTGATATTTATGTTTGTTAAATGTCAGGTAATGAAGCAGTTGATACTGTGTCCTTTAAGACAAGAACATTCAATTTGGAATGTTGGAAATTTAACAAGGTTGGGACAGTTACAATCTTAGTCTGAGTGAGTCTCTTCGTGGACCCAAAAAAAAAAAAGAGAGAATAAAATTTTTGTTCATTAATGTCAGCATATTCTCTCTCTCTCATAAACAAATATCTAGCTATCGAATAAAAGAGAGCCCAAATCTTTATTTGGATTTACTTTCAGTTGTTATAGTGACACTATGAGCTTTCCATGAACACTGAACTTTATTGCTTCATCTCAGGCTCAAAGCTTCGTATCTCTCAAGATGTTGAAGAAACTTCTTTGATACAAAACTTTAGTTTCGCCAAAGAGCCCATGGAATTCAAAATCCCTACAATCCTACCCCAACATCTCAAGCAGGCAGCTGTCACATCCCATTATGGAAGATAAACTTTAATACACACACAAAATTCACCAAACAATAGTTTCCGAATAATTTAACATAAATAAACTAGTGTGAAGGGCAAGTGATGCCAATTCTTTTGTAACCGAAGGCAAGTACTTATCCTGAAGTATTTAGCATCAAATATATCCCAATTCCAAAGGAAACTGCACATTAATAGTCCAGAGGAGTCATAATTCTGACCTCTTTGACACTTAAAGCTGCACCACCTCTTGAATCACCATCTAGCTTTGTCAAAATTGCACCCGAAATTCCAATCTCAAGATTGAAGGTTGTGACCAGAGCTGCAATGACAAGTGCATGAGCAAATCAATTTTTGTAGCTATCACACAGATCTTACTCTATAGTCCGTAGAATTATATGAAGCAAAACCCAGCATTTCAAACTCTACTGTGCACATGATACAGTATGCTAAGCATATATGACGTATCATTACATGACATATGGTCATGCATGCAATTTTTCATTTCATAGGCATTCCAAATATAACTATAAACATGAAAAGGGAAAAATCAAAATGGGAAATAAATGTTAAATAAAAATGGCTTTCCAAGGAAAGTGTTGATCCTAAACTGAAAAAGATTATTTTCAAGATAGCATGATGGCTCAATAATGCATGTATTTGCAACATAAATAATTTTTTAAGGAATGGGAATGTAAGTTGTATACTAACATTTTCAAGTACTATTTGAGGTTACTAACATTAGACAAAATGTTACTAACATTAGAACATTTTTGTATCTGAAATGTTATATGATAAGTTGAAAATGTCATATAAAAATTCTATAAGGAAACACTGAAGTTTAACTACCTGCAGCTTCTTGCCCAGTCATTGCATCCACAACAAGTAAAACTTCTGTGGGATTTAATACACGCTTTACGTCTTTTAGCTCATCCATCATAGCTTTGTCTATCTGCCAAAGTAAGGACAAAAGAGAGATATAAATCACATAACAGACAAGATAAAGATTCAAGAGCTTTGGGCGCCAGTAGATAATATCAGGAAAAATCTTATAATGGTATGTTAGATCTTCATGGATATAGAGGAAGAATTTACCTGAAGCCTTCCAGCAGTATCCACTATCACCACATCTATATTCTGTTTTTTTGCCTCTTCTAAGCCTTTCCTAGCTATTTCCGAAGGTTTAACATTGGTTCCTTCCGTATAAACAGGCACACCTACCTGCCAAAAGCTAAAATAAATATGAGAATGATCATCAACACACAGTTACTAGAAAAGGGATGTTTAACTAAATGGTAGCAATAACAGTGTATTATTATTACCAAAAAAAAGTAACAGTGTATTATCTGATAATAAAGTAGTGGAGCAGCTCTTCAAAAAAATAAAGTAGTGGAGCAATATTGCTTGTAAAGCATTTATTATGAGTCAGAATCTAATACCTGATCACCCAAAATAACAAGTTGGTCAATGGCAGCAGGTCTGTAGACATCTCCGGCAACAAGCATGCAAGTCTTCCCCTGTCGTCAATGTTGCAAAGATGTGTCACTATTTCGGGGCAAAAACAACATTAATTGAAAACATGCACATATACACAAACACACATGCACACAAATTGCTGCAATATATACGATCTGCCTTTCAACCAACCTGTTTTTTCAGATAATTAGCTAACTTTGCACAGACAGTTGTCTTTCCGACGCCTTGGAGACCAGCCAGTAATATCACAGTTGGCCCAGATTTTGCAAATGATAGTTCGGACACCTCTCCTCCCATCAATTTGACAAGCTCATCATGTACAATCTACAAGAACGAGAAACCCAGCCATCAGCACACTACAGGCATTTTTTTATCCATAGTATTTTAAAGTGATACCCTCATATTCCACATAGTCATTCATGCTACAATATCTACTTAACATATGTAGAGATGATTTCATGAAAAAGGTTATATGTGGGAGGAATAGTGATTCCATTGCAAGTGTCAGACAAGGCATGGTAACGAAGAGGCGGCAAAGAACAGAATAACAACCTCCTGTTAGGCTTACTTTAAAAAATCATTGTCCATATTTTGGATTTGCTGTAAGTTTGGAAGAAGCTGTTCTAAATCACCAATATTTCAACAAAAGAAAATAATCTTAAGGATAGCAATCACATGAAATATCACTAACTTCAGAGAACAAAAGAATATATCGGCCAAAGAATTCAAGTAGTAGTACAAAGCAGCAGAACTTGTTTCATCCCAGCAAACAACAAAATTAAGCTTGATATATGAGGCTTCACTAAACTAATTTCATAAAAAAATAAATAAACGTTTTAATTCAATACATTACGGTGAAATTCATACTTTGACCAATTGCTGATCAGGTCTCACTCCTCTTATAACACCGACGCCAACAGCTTGGTCACTAACTGATTGTACAAACCTTCTAACAACCGGAAGGCTCACCTGCAAACAGTAGAACACATTAGCTACTCCGTTTCAGCACAATAGATATTTAATATCACCCTATACTTTCACTCACATCTGCTTCCAAGAGAGCTCGCCTTATATCCCTCATCGGCTCCGCAATATTCTCCTTGGTCAAAACCTCTGAAACACGAAACCGAAAATTTTTCCACTGAGTCCCCAATTTGACAAAAACAAATTGGATAGCAGTTCTCAACCTCTCCGTACTAGAATTTGCTAACTTTAACACAAATAAAACATAAAAAAGCAAACTTCTTTTTCTGGGTATATAAAAAGCTGACACAATTACATTTGCAAAGTAAAGAAAACAAAAAACATAAAGCCAGAAAAGGGAAGGAAAAAAGACCTTCTCCTTTAAGCTTGCTCCAAGCAGCCTCGAGTCCACTTGTTAACTGCCCAAACATTTCTGCTCTAACAAAACCACGCTCATCTCTTCTACTACTAACAGTACTCTTGCAATTCACCCAGTTCCATAAATCTCTCTAAATTATCAACAAGTTCAACAATATCACAAACAAATATCCGGTGTGAAGGAACAGGGCATTAAGTCCATTGAAAAGCACTTACAGTAAACAAATTCCTGGATGAGAGCGAGGTGACGTCGCTCGAACCAGCCCAAGAACAGGAGAGAACTCTAACAGAACTCCTAAACCTTCTGGAGCTTCCAAAGAGAGAAGACGTAGAGAAATGGCGGGAAGCAATGGTCGACAACTGTACGGACTCCATAGCGCTCGGCCTCTGCGAGACGGTGAGCGTCTTCTTTTTATCATGCGCTCGCAATCTCTTATCTATTACTCTATCGGGTGAGCCATGCTCCAGTTCTCTGATCGTTTGACGTGTCAGATCACGACTCGATGGACTAAAACGCAGCGTTTTGAATAGAATAACGCAATTAAATTATGAAGGGCCATGGATTTAACCGTCCGTTATCTGACACGACGTCTTGCGCTGTCGTTTTTCTCGTCTCCACCATGCAATGAGCGTCAAAACCAAACTGTATCACCAGATTAACCATCTCAGGCCAACCACCGTCGCCTTTAACGAAACACCGCCGTGGAACGGTTTCTTGAGAAACTTAGCCAAGAAGTCCCTATATGCCGATGCCCTTTCTGTTTACCGTCAAATGCATCTGTCCGGCGACTCCCCAGACGCCTTCACTTTTCCGTTCACACTCAAGTCTTGCGCGGCGCTTTCTCTATCAAAAACTGGAAAGCAGCTCCATTGTCATGTTGTTAAAACTGGTTGTTTATTAGAACCCTTTGTTCAGACTTCTCTGATATCTATGTATTGTAAATTAAACTTGGTTGACGATGGACGTAAGGTGTTTGATGAGAATCCCCAGTCGCGGAAGTTAACGGTTTATTACAATGCTTTAATAGCTGGGTACGCGTTGAATTATAGAGTTAATGATGCCGTCTTGTTATTTCGTGAAATAATGAAGTTGGCTGTGGAGTTTGGGGGCATTACGATGCTGGGTTTTATTCCTGTTTGTGGGATTCCAGGAAATTTGGGACTGGGAATGTGTATTCATTGTTTTTGTGTGAAGTTTGGACTAGATGTGGATTTTTCAGTTGGTAATTGCTTGCTTACGATGTACTTAAATTGTGGGGAAGTTGGTTATGCAAGGAAGTTATTTAATGGCATGCCAGAGAAAGGATTAATTACTTGGAACGCTATGCTTAATGGGTACTCCCAGAATGGACTTGCTAATGATGTTCTGGAACTCTATAGAGAAATGGAATCAAGTGGGGTTTCCTGTAACTCTTGTTGGGGTTCTTTCATCCTGTGCTCATCTTGGAGCGCAGAGCTTTGGCAGGGAGATAGAGAGACGTATGAAAGTTTGTGCTTTTCAGTCCAATCTGTTTTTGAATAATGCTTTGATCAATATGTATGCTAGGTGTGGTAATTTGGTGAAGGCTAGAGATATTTTTGACAATTTGGCAATAAAAAGTGTAGTTTCATGGACAGCAATGATAGGTGGTTATGGAATGCATGGACAAGGAGAGATTGCTGTGGAGCTCTATGATAGTATGATTAGAACTGGAGTTAAACCTGACAGGACTGTTTTTGTTTGTGTCTTGTCTGCCTGTAGTCATGCAGGATTAACGGACAGAGGACTCGATTATTTTGATTCAATGGAGAGGAAATATGGGTTGCAACCTGGTCCAGAGCATTACTCTTGCATGGTGGATCTTCTAGGCCGGGCAGGTAGGCTTAATGAGGCTCAGATGTTCATTGAGACTATGTGCGTGAAACCTGATGGTGGAGTGTGGGGAGCCCTGTTAGGGGCATGCAAAATCCATAAAAATGTGGAGGTAGCAGAGTTGGCTTTTGAACGAGTGATTGAGCTTGAACCTACAAATATTGGCTACTATGTTTTGATGTCTAATGTATATAACGAGGCAGGCAATTATGAAGGCATAATAAAGGTTCGCTCGATGATGAGAGAAAGAAAGCTTAGAAAGGATCCAGGATGTAGTTATGTTGAATTTAAAGGGAGGGTTCACCTCTTCTTTGCTGGTGATAGAAGTCACCCTCAAACGGACGGAATATATAAAGTCTTAGATGAATTGGAAACTCTGCTGGAAAACGCTGGTGGTTCAAGGAAAATTGATCAACTAAACAGAAATGAAGAACTTCTGAATGGTCTAGGCGTGCACAGTGAAAAATTAGCAATTGCATTTAGCCTCCTAAACACAGAGCAAGGGTCTGAGATTATTGTGATGAAAAATCTTCGGATATGCATAGAGTGTCACTTGTTTATAAAGTTGGTTAGCAAGGTTGTTTATCGCCAATTTATTGTCAGAGATGCAACTCGCTTCCACCATTTCAGTAATGGATTCTGCTCTTGCAAGGACTATTGGTGATATGCATGAAAGCAAAATTGAAAAGTATCAAACTTTTACCCATGTTCCGAAACCACTGCATGAACATTTGCAGTTAGGACAGGTCCAGAGTCAGAGATTGGTTTTAGCTTATAGGTATCTGAATCTTAATCACCGTCGCCAGCTGCTTGTGGTATTTTGGTGAAATTTTTCGTCAGTTAGCTGCAAGTAAGAATTTTCGATGGTGAGTACAGAATAGCAAAACAAGTGGTTGATTCTTGAAGGGTTGTAGATCTCTCATCTCAAGTGAACTTATCAGAAAGAGAACGTGTGAAGCAAACCATCTTGCACACAAGTTGTTCATGTGTGCTAGCAAATTCTTCGTATAGGTATAGAATGTGCAACTTCAATTCACTAGAAGTTGGACTATGAACTTAGAATGGATAAGGGGTATGTGAACATCAATACATAACTTGTTTGTGACAACAACCAGAAACAAGCATAAAACTACTAAAAAATCATACATGTTTAATGCAAAAGACGCACAATGTGTCCAGTTATCTTGTGAAGGCAAATCCAGCAGCAACCTGAGCCACTTGCCGGAAGAAAATCAACAGCACTACGGAAGTTTCATACCACTATGTCAACTGTTTCATGACCTACAATACCCGTTCCCTTTCTATTCTACCAGAAAACCAGTCATCCAGAAAGATGAATAAATCCAACAAAACAGGAGCATCAAAAGCCGTAACCAGCCAACAAGACTTTTCACCACCAAGGTTCAGCCCATTCTATCCTTTGGCATTAAAAGCCGCAACCAGCCAACAAGACTTTTCACCTCCAAGGTTCAGCCCATTCTATCCTTTGATTTATGCAGCCTACGGTACCAATTTCCTTGTTCTTCTCATTATGTCCTGCAGCCCATACCACTGACTGCTCATTTAATTTTTTTGGACTCTTTTTCAGATTTGAAGTGCGCGAGTGGCCATTTTTGTTTTTACAAACTTTCATTTGGATGCCACCTTTAAAGCTACCCTCTTGCCGTTCATTTGGTAAGGTATGTACTTGGGATACAACTTCACAAGAACAATGGTCAACAAGAGTCCGAGTTCCTGTGTGAATGTTCTCAATTGAAGTTAAGAGACTTTGACGACCAATTGCAATACTGGAACCACCTTGGCTAGGTTGAGGAGGACTGTCAAGAGTAGGTTCTCCAGAAACAAATACTATCTCCTCATCATCAACCTTCTTGGGAAAGGGTTGAGAAGGGCTCTTATGCTCATTATCATCAGTCGGTTCAAGGCGGCAAACAGGAATTGCTTCCTGCAAAGAATCTTCTCTTTCTCGAAGTGTCCTCGTTATAAGCATCTTGAGAAAATTCATCACTTGAACAGCATACATCAACGCCGTCAAAGGATCTGACATCTGCAATCACGCAAGTTACGAAAGTGTCAGTAGTCAGTACTAACTTGTATTCCCAGAGCTCCACCTTTTCACAAAGACCTGACAACAGAATTCGTCAAGAGTATCTGACATATGCATGATATCCGATGGTTGTGCCACTCATCCATAGAAACCATACCAAAAGTAGGCATCTGCACGATACCATTAGAATATGCAGAGGTCCTAATCTCAATCGAATCAATGACCTTCTTAAAAGGTGATGCTTTTCAGCTAAGAAAAAAGTTTAAACCATCTTTCCACAAGATGGTCATTGGTAAATGCACCTGTCATAAATTCTCTGATAAATCTTCTGTTGGCCGCTTAGGATAATGACAAAGAATGATGATTTAGTGCAGGTAGCTATTGAGCATTTGCATTTCATAATTTTAAAACTAAAATAGATCACTACTAACTTGAGTCATGTTCGGAGCAAAAACCATAGCGATATTACGTGCATTCATTTTGTTCAGATGTTCCAGTTGGGCCACATCAGCCATTAAGTTTACTGCCCAATCGAGCAAAGCAGCTTCTGTTGGGGGAAGAAACCGTGCAAGCTGCACGCACTCCTCTTCTGATTGTGATTGCATCACTTGATCTTCTGAAAGAGAATCCAATACACCAGTTGGAAGTTCTCTAAACCAAACCTACAGAATCATGATGACATACAATGTTAAAGTTCCATGCATTTTTTAGAATACAAAATGGGAGTTGAAACAGTTTGAATGTAACCAATCCGTAGAATGGAGGTAAAGAACCAAACAACCAAATTATACCTTTATCAGACTTGCCAAGCAATGTACATCAATGCCTTCTGGAACCACTCCCATATTTAATTGATTCCTAACATAGACTTCCTGACTGTTTTGTGCACTAATTCTGAAAATTCCTTCTGCCTGTAAGAAATTGTTCGATTACTTTAGGGCTCTGGAGCTCTACCTTTCTCTTCAAAGCATGAAGTTACTACCACAATTGAAGGCTCTATGGAACTGGAGGAAATGACACTCACCTGTAAACCTCCCTGGGCATACAGCTGTCTCTGCATCATCAACAGTATTGTGGGCACTATATTGCCTCTAGAATCATAGGAAAGCTGCATCGACTCAGTTGAAACTCCAAAAACAGTCGCACTGCAAAAACTTAATGTTTGATCAGTAAACAGTAGCCTATGAAATCTCTTGAAATAAGGCATGGTAATCGAAAACTTCTCTTAACTAGAGTTTTGTACAGTAACAAAGGAGAAGAAAAAAGAAATGACTGTACAAAAGCACTAAGAAAAATTTTCCTTCAGGAAATCAGCAAGTTGACTGAATTACCAAAAGCCAAAAGAACTAAGTTTTACAATCTCCCCCTCGCAGGAGATTATGTGAGGAGTTTTATCATAGTAACGAACCATGTTACGAAGTACAAATAAGGGATGCAAAACCCAAGTTGAATATGACGTAATGGTTTAGAAGTTCAATGATTTACATTCTTCTCAATGCCTTACCATCACACGGCATGAAAGTTCTAACGTATGGAGTTAATAATATAGGATAATGATCAAGCAAAGCAATTTTCAGCATAAAAGAGAAAACCAACGATTGGAAGATGCAATATTTCCAAAACCGAGAAGTTAAGACAACTGACCTTGCACTGGGTGCTCCTCTGGGTACTTCAGGCTCAAGCTCCAAAGGCAAGCCAAGAAAGCCATCAAAACTATCAAAAGTGACGTGAGCAACGTGCCTAACATTAGTGGGCAAACCAATCTCCATTGATCTGAGCTCTGTATTCCCCGTAGCAGCAATAATGCTACACCCAACAATGGACCTCCGGAAAGCAGCAACCATAAGTTCCACAACAGAGAGCTGGTCTCCTTCTCTCTCCCTCGCTTTCCTCTCTATACACCTGTCAGATTGAGCTTGCGCTTCTTCTACGTGTTCTTGGTTTACGGGTCTAGTGGCGCTAAGCGTATGCGGGTGGTGTTGTTGATGTGGGATATCACCATGAGCACATGATGTGGAAGAGGGAGAGCATGAGGGAGAAGGAAAATGAGATGGTGATGAATGGAGTACTACTGTCATTATTTTTGTAACTTTATTTCTAGACAGGAAGTTCGACTCTTTCACAAAAACTGTTAGCAAGAATTTTTTTTTCCCTGTTTGGAGTTTACTCCGATGTTGCTCTGAAATGGTTTCCTTGAATTTTGTTCGAGGACATGAGAAGAAAATCTTTTGTGGGTAAGGAGAGCTGGATTGAAGAAAGGTTTTTGTGTGTAGGGCAGGACGTGGCTATACTATATCACCCTGCTTTGATCCAATTTTCTTAGCCTTTTATATTCTCACAGGCTTTGGAATTTTGAGGGTTGAAGCAATCTGCAAAGAGAGAATGTGGATACAGATACAGAATGTAGGTTGTCTAGTTTAGAGGACAAGAGCAGAGGAAAGGAAGGAGAAGTTGAGATGTGGACAGAAGAGAAAAGTTAGGCCATCACATGATCCCAGTCATATCCGCATAAGCATTTCTTTTTTCTTGGTGCTTAACCTTTTACTGATAAAATTATTGAAAGTTCAGAGTGAATCCAAGTAGATAAAGACATGCATTACGGGGTTGTAACTTGTACCATTATTCTGTGATATAAGTAGTTAAACTTATTGAAGAGTCTCATGTAGTGGTAATCATTAGCTTCATAAATGAAGCTCTCAACTTGGTCCTGCGCATCTAGGCTAATAGAAATTGGTTTCAGACTTTCAGTACATTTGAGTAACAATACAAGAAAAGAGTTGACTTCTTTGTATAGATAGTTGATCTAACATGGAATTACAAGTAACAGTTGTCAGGTCATCTCTATCACGAAAGCTCGTCTTACGCAAAGCTAACTCTATGTGACAGGTAACCAAGCAGAGAAAGGACCACCTGGGGTTGTTATCTAGGGGAACATGGGAATAGATCTTCTGTTCCCCCCTCCCCTGTTCCAAGCCATCCCCTGCCATATGACTTTTAATTAATGCAAGGAACTCTTTATTATACTCAAGTCTATGTCAACAAGTAGCTAGGTCCCTGACCAAATTCCAATAGAATATTATAAAAACATATATCTGAAATATAAATAGCACTTGCGGAACAGATCATTTGTCCCGTTTAGACTGTTAAGTAAGCTTTCATTCATCCAATACTTACACCAAACTATCAAGATGAAAGTACTATTATCAAAGATGAGAGGAGTTGTTTGGAACGAGATTTTTTGGGTTTATTAAAACAAAGTTTTGTCAGCTTGCCAATCCAAGAAAAGGGTTATCGTAGCTGACACAGGCGTTGAACTTAGCATGGCAATAGGTGCTGACGAGAGCTTAGTCAGTTCTCTGTGGACTGGAACGCTATGATTGATGTAATTGACCCAGAAACAAGTACTCATCAGTCAGATTTATGAGTTGCTAAGTAGAAAAAAGTGAGACATGTCGTATCTGAGAAAAAAAAGATAGGGAGATCCGAGACAAGAAATAACAGGGTGACTATTCAAGTTGAGTATAGAGTTGGAAGGCTCCAAGTCATTATGAGTATAGGTTTCGTGAACAAAGAAAAGTTACTTGTCCGTTATGGGCACAAAAGAGTGACTATTCAAGTTTAAGAGAAAAAGCGGCTATACTGGAAAAAAAAAAAGCTTTAAAGGATAGTTATTGTACCGTTGCGAGTCTTATGAATACATGATGCCGATTCAGGTTCCTCTTTCAAATTCAAACCCAATTTCCCGGTCACTTGCTCCTAAGCCGTGGATGGACAGCAAAACAGGAAAATAAAAGAAAGTAACTTTTCTTGTTGGGCTAACCCCACCACAAATAGACGCCTAAAAGTAGTGTTTATTCTTTCATTTGACCTGCAAATGACATGGATTTGCCATGTATCCATCAGATTTAGAGTCCAGGCGAACCATCTCCTAAAAGTCATGGGGTCCTCTGTCTTCCACTTAATCATGCTCGACAATTTCATTACAAGTATATTGTTCATGTTCGACAATTTCATTACAAGTATATTGTTCTTGTTCGTCAATTTCATTACAAGTATATTGAAGTGTTGCATGCAGTCAATAGCAAATTATTGCCAAAATGATTATAGATTTGAAGCCAAATTTCTCAATGAGAAGGAAAGATCAGCTAGGCTATATTTCAATCATTAATCGTCAACTTTATCCAAAATATCGAATATGAACATTATACATGCTTTGATTTTCAATCTAACCCACCATTTATATGCTCGCAATAATTGTCTGCTCTCAACATATTACCAAGAACAAATCCGAATGAAGGCAAGCATCCAAGTAACACATTTATCAGGAAAGCCTTCCAAAAGCATGCATTTAAAAGAGCTCTGTTTCCGGAATTACTCAGTCACCATCTCGCAGAGCATAAGCATTTCATTTTGTCAGCAAAGGTCTAAGCCTACTATTAATTCATCTAGTCACAAATAATCCCTAAAATACAGATCCTGATAAGCTGCTTTCAAAACATCAGATCTGTATCAATACAACCCATCACGTAATTATGACCTGTTAACAGGTTCCAGTGCTTCAACCGTAACAACACTATTTCCTCGGATAACCTGCCAAAAGAAAATAAAAAAATGTTTTACAGGGAGCATAATTTAGATAACAGAATGATTGCATAATACCTTAGACAAGCAGAGAAACACAAATGTGACTCACCACCATGCCAATATCAGTTTTCTCATCACCATTCACCTCCACAGTGTTGTCAACCACCAAATTCATGAACTGGTCAAATCCTCTAAGTGTTCCAACCACCAACCTATTAGCATTAAGCTTGACTGCATATGTCACAAAGATAACAGAAATCAGCAATCCAAATATTATCTAAACATATCAAGAAAAAGAAAAAAGGATTAAAACCTCTCAGGAGTTTGTATTGAATCGAACAGACCAATTAATTTAAAGTACAGACCATCTTAAGAAAACTCATATCTCCTTTTACCTTGGATTGATGGCATCTTTCTTTTTAAAGTTAAAAACCACATTATATTTTCAAATTTGAGTCCTTGTACAGTAGAAAGAAAAGGTTTGACCCTTAAATTAAATATCCAAAGCCATTACAGTTGGAAACTATAAATAAGGCTCAGACTATCATACATAACAGCACAACCAGCACAAACTAGAAACACAACCTAACAGCTCATGGGAATCAAACTGTAGGCTGAAACAAGGAACCAGAGAAAATTGAGTTTCCTTTTTGAGAATGCCTTCGCAATGTTGCAAGTGCAACATTATAATCTAAAATACCAAGAAAGTTACATAAACTACATCAGTAAATTATCTACTGAAATTAGCATCCTCAAATTTTTCACACGAAGAATGTTATCCGAGCCATATTAGACAATAACCGCAATAAAAGCTCTCATATTTTATCTGAAATAACAAAATGGAAGTCAAATACCTACCAATATGTAAATGAAGGATGGGAAACGATCCAAAAGAGTCGAAGTAAAACAAAGTTAAGAACCAGTGATAGGATAAAGAATTGTCCATAGTTTAAGGATCCACCGCTAAATAATGGACAATAAGGTGGCAACCCTTAGGGTATCCAAAATTAGGCTTTCAGTGTTACATTTCCGACTTCCATCGAAAATGTAACAACAAGGATGAAAGTGAATAGTTGGCAGTCAAATGAAAGATTGCAACGAGTGGATCTAAACAAGGAGAAAAAACAAAAGGAAAAGGGCAATGTAATAGCTCTTGCTTCACCAGTTACCAAATTTACTACTGAAACGCAACCAGGCTCTAACTAAGCTACAAAAATTACCAATATCATGCCAAATAACTACTACAAATCAGAAAGTAATGCAGATTTCAACAAATATTCAGACAATAAACGAGAATATCAACCAAAGAAGTGTTTGTCTAAATTTGAATACTCCAAGCCAACAATAACACACTAAATTAGCGTTGCCAAATCCTATCATGTCGAGTTAGTAGCTACATTTGGGTCCTTTACGATATTAAATATAGCACCAAATACTAAATCAGCCAAAAGCCATGAAATTTGAAGAGAAAATTTAACTTTAAAATATCAACAGAAAGATTTCAAGAAAGAAACGAGTAAGAGCAGAGGTTTAACAGAGAGAGAGAGAGACTTACTTTGAAGCTTCTTGTCCATGTACCTGTAATCGAACAAAAGACAAACATCAGAATAAATACAAAAAATGAAAAGAGGATTATAGAGAAAGTCTAAAACTTACTTTTTGAGATCCGGAGGCTGTCCTGATCTGCTCATATTCTCTACCCCTAAGGCTTCGATTCACGACTGTCGCACAAAAGAATTGGAAGAGACGAGCCACCAGGGTTTGTGATTTTAGTCAAAACCCTGAAAAGATCGTAACTCTTCTAAGTGGTTATTGTTTAAAGGCACAATTTCTTAGATAAGCCCAAAGTATCCAATCGATAATGTGCAATTATGCACAAAAGGGGTGTTGCGAGAATCGAACTCGCGACCTCTCGCACCCGAAGCGAGAATCATACCACTAGACCAAACACCCTATTTTCAGTAAGGGGTTTTGTTTCACCCAATTTAGCGAAAACGCTATACCAAAACCGATCATGAAATATTATAGTAGTATTAATTCTTATTATTATCATAAATAACAAATTTTTTATTTAAATAAAAATAAAAATATTTAATAATAATATATACCGAATAATAATTATGAGGACCGTCAAAATCCCGGTCCATTACTAATATGATCATTTAATTTTAATTTATCTCAATTTTTTATATTTAGTTTTGCATTCTTTTCATTAATTTAGTTAATATTTATCTTTAACACTTAAATTCATTCACTAAATTATATTTGATTCTCAAATCTCTTAATATTAAAAGAAAAAGTGTCAATCACTATAAATTCTTTCTTGTAACAAAAATAAACTATCCATAGTACCCCAAATTAGATGAAACCACAAAAAGTACATAACATAATAAAATAAAGTAACTAATCTATATACATTTGCCTTTATATGCTCATATTTTAAAATGAAATGAAGAATATGAAAGTTTGATTCTTTTTTTGTTCATGTTAATTCGAGTCAAAAAATAATTTGAATCGACCCTTTCTTATGAAAAATTGAGCGCTATGATTCGCACTTGGAACAAACATGTATATCTAAAGCATGGAGTAGATTGTGTTATTTGCTGGTTTTGAATGACAGTAGCAGTTCTTTCCTCAGTAATTCTGGAGAAAGCATCAGCTGACTTAAAGGAAATGCCAAGGCCTTGCACTTGCCATCATCTGACTGTAATTAGTCTCTCAATCATACACCAGAATTTCTCTACTATCCTCTTGTTTACGATTTAATCAACCTACGTGTTCTTCTTGAAGAAATAGAGAAGAGTTTGGTATATGTAGTAGCTATGGATTCATGATATGATGACTATATTTAATTGATCACCAAAATCTATCATATTCATAGACACAAAAGAAAAAGAAGTAACTGATTAACTGCTTCTCCAATACATAGCACCCACCACATTTACATGTGTATTTAAATACGTTGAAGGAATCATTTAACAAACTATTGGTTCCAAGTTAGTTGAGCTCGTACATCCTTAGTTCGGTGATAATGAGACAAAAGTTCAGAGTGAGAGGAGATTTCAATTCTTAAATCATTAGATATTAGAAAGGAAGGCCATATCAAGATGTGGTCAAAGGTAGAAATGGTTGGTGTTCATGTTCAATGTCTGGATAAAACTAACATAACAATAGGTGGTTGGTATTTGATTCTAAACATTAATCATTGCTTAGCAACTTAATGCCTTAAAAACATCATTGTTTGTCCAAATCGTCATCAGTTGGGATGGTTGTTAGATACTCATACCTTATGTGGCTTGAGATGAGATTTTAAGATGTGTGAATGAGAATTTTTTGTGTTGGTAGGTAAATGAAATGTTCATACCTAATCATAATTTTTCAGAGTTCAATAAAAGAGAAACTTCAAACATTATTCACTTATCATCACATTTGGGTCCATGAATCCCTCTTGGACATTAAATTGTTCATCCCACATGGATGTGTACATCTCCAAGATTATATTTTTGGACTTATAAGTGGAGAGCAAGCAACAATACCACCTTCCAGGGATACTATCCCAACCCACCGAAATACCCCATCAATCTGAGGACAAAGAGAAGCATCACATTGCATTAGGACGTAAGGCCAATATAATTAAACTGAAGCAACCAAGGTGTTCTAATTTGGAAAGAAGAAGAAAAATAGGTGCCAACCCATTAGCTATAGCTTAAGGTCAATGAGGGCTAAGTTACGATAATTCACATGGTGGAATCAGAATCACAATAATTTACACGTCAAAAATATTTAAGAACAACGACCCTTTCCTCAGAGACATTCCCTGTACAAATTCTACCCCACGAGAGCCCACTTGGCTTGTAGATTTTCTCTCCTTCAACCCTCCATCTCTCTTTTTCTTCCTCTCTCCGATCAAAGAACATTAGAGACTAAGAATGTTAGGCAGAAGGATGATGTATTTCAAGAAGCTAGCCAAGAAATTGAAGGCTAGAAGCAGAGTTGGGTACGAGAGGTCACGGGAAGAATGCCTGTTGAAGGGCTGCGAAGAACCCCCCAAAACTCCAACTGGGTTTTTCGTTATCTACGTTGGCTACGAGCAGGAGAGGTTTGTGGTGCCAACCAACTTCTTGTCTCACCCACTATTCAAGATGTTGTTGGAGAAGGCACATGATGATTTTGATCTCCACCAGAATATCAACAGGCTTGTTGTTCCATGCAGTGTCTCCACATTTCAAGAGGTCGTGAGTGCTGCTGAAAGTTGCAACGGCAGGTTTGACGTCAGGAACTTTATTGAGGAGCTCGTGTAGCTGGAGGAAACATCATCTATGAGATGTTCTCTTAAGCTCCGGGCTTGCTTTTTCACTTGTGATCTAATTATATTACAGAAAATAGATTTAGATATATAATCTCAGCTTTACCAACTTAGATGGGCTAATTTTCTCCCCATCGGTGGCAATGTTTTGAATACTTAGAGCAAAAATCATTCACTAATTGTACAAAATTCAATTATTTAATCTATTCATAGTTTGTTTGCACTTGCTGTGGTAGAAGAACTTTGATGTGGGTTGAAGATTTTGATCAAAGTAGTGGTCCTGTACAGTTAAACTAAGTGAAATTCTACAGTATGATTTAATTACTGTAAAACTAGGTGAAATTCTATTTATTCCACATAATTATGTATGTCACGATGACTACATATTAAGAAACAGATAGACAAATAATTATGGCTCAGAAGGTACTGTCTCTGTAAGTTGGATGCAAATGGTAAAAGGCTTAGGCATGAATCGGCGCACAAGTCAACCATCTGCAAGTATGGCCTTCATGTCATCAATCAACTTCTGCATCTGCACCCTTGAAAACAAGGGCGAGGGATACACACAAGCACTGTCCAACTGTCCATCGCATATGGTATCAAATATGGCAACAGACGGGCCTACACCATGGACGGAGGCACAACCCACATAATCCTCAATTCCAAGCTTTCCATACATTGCATTTGGTTCATCAATCACCGATTCCTCAAACACTGATATTAAGGCAGTTCTTAAGGATGAAGATGGCGTGAGAGCAGGATTATCAATTGCTTTGCACATGAGGAAGTTGAGGTCATCCATGTCTGTGAAATGCTTATTATTGGATTTTGCATTCTCAAAGGCAGTGTAACATCTTTTTGCCAGCTCCCATAGCTTTTCATCTCCACTTAAGTCATGTGTGTTCAAGATAGCAGAGTGGTAAAATCCTGAACAGATGAAATAGCTCTTTGTACAGGATTTTAGAGAAATTTAGTAACTATCAAATTACAAATTGGGTAGGTTATTGAACTAACCAAGGTGATCTGGGCTGAGAGCAGGTTCAAGAATGGAGCGACAATCCACAAGGGTTACAACGCCATACTTCTGCCATTGGTGTTGAGGGAGGCCTTTGGAGGAATACGCTGCCATTAAACCAGCTGCTGCCATAGCTCCACACAGTTTGATCCCTCTTGACTTGCAACCCTACACAAATCTCATACTCCATTACCACAACCTAAATGAACTGCCTGGTGGTCAACACACACTACAGCATGTTTTTATGGCCAGATCTTCCATTACAATAACTCTGTTTCAACTTTGTTCTGCGCCCAATAAATGACATTGTATTAGGCGCGGAACAAGGTTGGAGTAGAATAATTGTAACTGAGGATTTGAACCCAATTTTTATACGACTCTCATGAATAAGATTTTATGTCCAATATTATTCTGTCTTATAAAATCTCAGCTATTTATTTTGTAGGATCCACGCGAGACTTATGTGAGACTCATATAAATAAATGGCTGAGATTTATTGAACACAATAAAATACCATAATATTAAACAAAAGATCTGGACTCCACTCTCAAGCATAGGACGGAAACGAAAACAATAAAAACGAGTAACTGACATTCCAATTCCAAGCCTAAAATTGGATTCGGTGCGTAAAGCTCTCGGCTAAATTGCAAGTCCAAGACCAGAGGAACTATTTACCATGTTTCACTATAATGCCCTCTAGCATATTTATCAGAACGATTAAACCCAAGCCCAGTCCATAGAAACGGGCTGTCGTACAGATTAATAACTGACAAATAAACTGCGGAAAATGATAAGCAAAAAGGTAAAAGCCTCGAACTTTTTGTAGTTTTTCTGATCCAGAGAGATATAGTCTTTTTCATTAATTTTTACAACAATATCTATAAGGTCCACGTAATTAGTTTTTATATTTACAAATTATTATTTATACTAAAAATATAATAACTATTATTATGTAAATATATTATTAATTATTGTTAATGAAATTGTGATAACCTAATATTTTAATAATATTTAATATCAGCAATAATATATAAATATAATAAACAAATAAGTTTTTATAATAATAAATCAGAATTCAAACTATAAAATTAGTTATAAGAATGCAAACCATAAAGGGTCTGTCCAGATTAAAAGAGGAATAAGGGATTGCAGCTTGCAAGATAGGGAAGTGCAACTACTTTTGTGTTCTTCTCTACAAAATGTCCCTAGCTGATAGCGACTCAGAAATTATTATGCCTTCAGTTTTAGAATTTTTATTTAACATCATCAAACATTAATAACGAACTTACAGCGAGTAGCCTCTGGGTTTCATCACGGCTCATGCGGAGTCTCACCACCTGAGAAACCCTCGGCGAATAAGCGTCCACGAAGTTCAGATTCGACAGTCTCAGCGCATTCAAGGAATATCCAAGCACGTCAAGGCCACGCGCCCAAAAAGACTTGTTAGCTTTGTCGCGTGGAATTAAACTTTCTATTCCCAAACTAACCTCCTCTTCTTTCTCATTTTCCTTCTTCTCTCTCCCGTCTTCTCTCCCAATTAAAGACAGAAGCTCCCTCAAAAAGCTCACCGCCGACGTCCGGTCGCACACCGCTGTGTGCAGCCGGAACGCCACAGCCCACATCGCCTCACTTATAGTATACAAACTAGCAAAGAAAACGTCAGTGTCGGTGTCCGATGATGACCAGACGTTCCGGTTCAGTTCATGCTCAAGCACAGCATGGTACGCACTAACTGAATCGTTATCGTTGACGGAGATGACGGCTTCAGTCGACGAAATATCAAAGTGCTGGATTTGGACGCCGTTAGAGGCGGGAGTGACAAATGATAAGGTGTTGGTAGTGGAGTCCAGGCGGATCTTTGAACGGAGAATGGCGTGGGCATTCTGGAGGCTGTGGAGGGATTCTTGGAGAAGTGGAATTTCCGGCGGTTTGGACAGGAGGAGGACCAGGACGGTGATGCCGGTGCCGCCCGGAACCGCCTTGCACCAGCTGTATTCGGTGCCGCCGACTTGTCGGGCTGGCGATTCACTGGTTTCGTCCGACATGTGGCGATGAGAAGGTGAGTAACGCAGAGTGTTAAGTGAAAGTCGGAAAAGTCACTTGAGTTATTACGTAGGAGAATGGGAATTGGGTAAAATGGCAAGCAACATTTTGTCACAGTCACGTGTGTGTGGGAGAGGAAGTTGTGCAGAACAAGTAGAGTCATCATCATATAATTGCGAAGGGATACTGTTTGCAAGGACAATTTTGACAGCTAGGGATGGATGTCCTTCCCTATTTTATTGAAGAAGTGAAGGAGCAATCTCTGTCAATCTCGTCTCAAAGGCTTCCCACAAAACATGACAATTGGCTTGAATGTATGATAAGGTGGGTCAGACAGAGATTAATATACCAAATATTTTTTCTCAACTATGAACTCCGATCGTTATAAAGATTAAAAATCAAAGGTTTAGGATTGCCTTACTGTCATTCTCCAGACTACTTGTCGGGCTCGTTTGGTAAATGCGGTTATAAACATTAAAATCAAAGGTTTAGGATTGCCTTCTTGTTCTGTTTTTTAGATAATTAATTTCAGTTCATTATTTAATTATATTAAAATGTTATTCAACTTGTTTAGTTATGAGCTAGTTAAATTGACCGATTCAACATAACCTGCTGAATTTTTAAAAGCCACTTTACAAGAGCATTTAACGACAATTGTACCTTTACTTTACTCTCTACTCTTTCGTCTCATTTCTTATTTAAGGTTCTCTAAAATCTTCTTTCCTTTCCTTAACTCTCACATCTTCACCCGATTGCCAATCGTCAATTTAATGATCTAGTTACGAATCTATTTAGCTTGTATGAGAATTATAACGGTGCTGCTAATGAAGTTTATGAGAAACTGAATCTTCAAAAAAAAAAAACCAAGTAATCATCAAGGTAAGCACCAGATTGTCAAGTAGTTCAAATGATTTCGTCGTAATAAGTGTAAAGGGCCCCATTACTATGCGGATAATTTGTTAGTTGCCTATCTTTGTAAGATTGTGAAGTAGTTCAAATGATTTCATCCTAATAAGTGTAAAGGGTCCCATAATCCATTTAAACTTTTGTGTCCAATTCCTGTTTGTGGTATCTAATCTTAAACGAATTAATTGTTTGACTTTAACTACAGTGACATAAAGCTGCATTTTCTATTCCATGCTTAAGATTTGATTATCTTAATGTTATAATTATCTACTCCATTTAATTCATAATAAAAGTCGTTTTAGAAAAAATACATGTTTATTAAGAAAATTAATAAAATGTCAAATATACCTTTATTAATATTCCCATAAAGTTACCCCTATAAAATTTTAAATCATTGGTAACACCATAATCAACATCTTAAATGATTGATAAGAAAATAAAATAATTAATGATTTTAGAGTTTCGATGTTTCAACTTTTAAAGTTCCAATTTATTTAAGCATTGCAACTCTTCATCTTCGGTTTAGACAGTTTATACGGGCGTCCCTTCGTCTCCACCATTATGATTTTAAATCAGATTTGTCAAGAGAGCACAGTGCCAGCTAGTGCTCTTAGTCTCTTTCTTACAGTACACACAGTCCCAGCTAGTGCTCTTTGGTAGAAGCACTAACAGAAACAATAATCCTCCAAAAATGTGTTTGTCTGTAGC
>JANVCL010000005.1:34595695-34612720 GCA_026546855.1 Erythroxylum incrassatum | reverse complement strand
AATATTTAAAAATTATTGTTATTTCAAATTAATTATCATTATTATTTATTATTAAGATTTTTGAAAGCATGGTTGATGTAAACAATAAATTAGTAAAGTATACAGTACAGCTGTATAATATATCAATATGAACTATTTTGCAATTTTTAAAAAGTTTATGGACTATTTTATAAATTTAAAAAATATCACGAAGCGGTACCCGGTACTAGTACAGTTCCGTTCCAGAGGTCAATCCGATACCGAACCCGGTACGGTATTCGTAACATTGGTTTTTATATTACAAATTTAGATTAAACAAGTTTTTGTTTTTTAACAAAAAAAATAGAAATAAAAAATAGAAAAAATTTAAAAATCACAAAAAAGTAGAAATAGAACTAAACGACCCTTATGTTTTGTAAGTTACAATTAAATTCATAGTTATTACTAAATGATGGATCAATTCGATAAGTCGGAATGTTATAACTTGATAATATGTCTTACGTGGGCTCAAGCCTCCAACTATGTGCCATTCTTTTTTCCCTAATAAACTGATATTCGATTAACTTGGGCTCAATTATTTGATCGGGACACAAAACTTCTGATCCGAATCTCAACTCTACACGGTGATTGGGCCTGTCCCAAAGCATTGAACACCAAACTAAGGAATAAAAGGACATAGTGTTTAAAACAGTCAAAATCACGACAACCAAAGCTCCAACTAAATCCTCACCGTCCGATGTCTGGAGCTAAGAATTCAACCGTTTGATGACATTCCTAGCGAGCGGGTCTCAAAAATTTCAAATCCCACTCACAGCCCGCTCTCACTTCAGAGTTCATACCAAAAAAGAGAGAGAGACAAAGACACAGGGAGAGGCGTCTGAGAGTAGTGAATCGGACCTAACCGTGACAGTTCGAATCGGATCAAGGAAATGTCGGGTCGACACGAGAAGGAGAAAGGCGTCAACGTCCAGGTCCTTCTCCGATGCAGGTCAGCAACTGCTCTTTGCCCTGTTTTTCGCTTCTCGATTATTTGATTTCGTGGATTTAATTTCAAGTTGTTTGGACGTTAGGCCGTTCAGCGATGAAGAGTTGAGGAACAATGCTCCTCAGGTTGTAACGTGCAACGAATATCAGAGAGAGGTCTCCGTCTCCCAGAGCATCGCCGGCAAGCATATCGACAGAGTTTTTACTTTTGACAAGGTCTCCTCTTGTTTCTTGTGTTCCACTTCTAGAACTTTGTATTTGATTTTGGATCATGTTTGAAAATTTAGATTTTGGGGTATAGGTTTTTGGACCTTCAGCCCAGCAAAGGGATCTCTATGAACAAGCTGTGGTACCAATTGTGAACGAAGTTCTGGAAGGTTTCAATTGTACAATTTTTGCATATGGTCAAACTGGTACTGGTAAAACATATACAATGGAAGGTGAATGCAAGAGGTCTAAGGTAGGGTATATCAGTACCTTTTGGTTGTTTTATCAGATTGATGTTTTATCTCTCATAGCATGTGGAGTGGAAGTTGTCTTGTTAATTGTGATGTTATAATGGGAACAGAGTGGGCCTAATGGAGAGTTACCTCCAGAAGCTGGGGTCATACCCAGAGCTGTCAAGCAAATTTTTGATACTCTTGAAAGCCAGAATGCAGAATATAGTGTAAAGGTGACTTTCCTAGAGCTGTACAATGAGGAAATAACTGATTTACTTGCTCCAGAGGAAATTTCCAAGGTTTCTCTGGATGAAAAGCAAAAGAAGCAGCTTCCATTAATGGAAGATGGAAAAGGTGGAGTTCTTGTAAGAGGTTTGGAGGAAGAAATAGTGACAAGTGCCAGTGAGATCTTCACTCTTCTTGAGAGAGGGTCTGCGAAACGTCGAACTGCAGAAACCTTGTTAAACAAGCAATCAAGGTAAGAATTTCGTAGCTATTTCATGATTATGGTAAATTCATATATGTATGTTTTTCACCTTAGGAAGCTCTCTTGTCCTTTAGTCGGTCGCATTCTCTCTTTTCCATTACAATACACATCAAGGAAGCAACACCGGAGGGTGAAGAACTAATCAAATGCGGCAAGCTAAATCTGGTGGATCTTGCTGGGTCAGAAAACATATCTCGTTCTGGTGCTAGGGAGGTATGCAGTTTCATTTTGACATCATTGACCTTATGAGTTTCAGTGGTGGCTGGCTGATAACAATCTAAAATAAAATCCGGGTTATCTCATAATCCGGTTGTACTGTTCGCTGTGTTTTAGGGTCGTGCAAGAGAAGCTGGTGAAATTAACAAAAGTTTGCTTACCTTGGGTCGAGTGATTAATGCTCTTGTTGAACATCTTGGGCATATACCTTACAGGTTCAAATTGTTTTCTTGATCTGCGTGGTGACAGCCTGTTCTTGATTTTCCCTTCCAACTTGTGTTCATAACTAAAATACTTCAGGGATAGCAAGCTCACAAGGTTACTTCGTGATTCACTTGGGGGAAGAACTAAAACATGCATCATAGCCACAGTTTCACCAGCCGTTCACTGTCTCGAGGAGACTTTGAGTACCCTGGATTACGCGCACAGGGCAAAGCACATAAAAAATAAACCCGAGGTTCGTTTTAATGCAGAAATTTAGTGTATTATTTCATTAACTTACTCCTTGTTTGGTTAAATTAACATCCAAATACATAATTCACGTAATCAATTCCCGATTCCTGAATTCGGAATTGAGAGAACACTCCATAAATAATGGTATATAGGATTTTGAGAACAATGTAACTTCAAATGTTAAAACTCTGTAGGAGTTGGTGTTGTGTAAATTGAACTAATGCTAAATACGGCTTATCATCTGCTGGCTGGTTTAAGCTAGTGTTGTAGCACTGCAACTTTTCATGTTTAAGCTCTTTAAGCAGCTATTTTAAAAATCGATCATCAGGTTAGAGTATGGTTCTGTTGGCAACTATGGAAAGGACTGTATCTACTTCATTTTCTTTCAGACCGCTCTTGTATACAAACTGCTACATGAAATGTTTGTGAACGCATGACAGTATTTTCTATCTGTGCTTAATATATAGTAATGTGTGCATATATTAGTTAAGATATGAACCTCGCTGCTTGAGTGAGTACACACTTAAATTGGATACATGGACTGAAGAGTATTTAGAAATTTATGTGGCTGCTTGTAGGTTAATCAAAAAATGATGAAATCTACTCTTATCAAGGATCTTTATGGAGAGATTGACAGGCTTAAGGCAGGTGAGATGGCTTGTTTCTGGCAGGCTGGTAATCATAAATTTATGTAAAGAGTTCAATAAATTTGCATGGAACTTATGGTGCCCTGGTTTTCTATCTTGCTTCAAATGCCATCGTGTTGCTCAGAGGTTTATGCTGCACGTGAAAAGAATGGTGTTTATATTCCAAAGGAACGATACTACCAAGAGGAGAGTGAAAGGAAGGTAATATATTATATCAGTTGTCTCAGTTTTGATTGGCTTGATTGGCTGCTGAAATGGTAGCTCCTATTTTCCAATGTTTCTTTGCTGCATTTATCCCAAGTTTGTTGTTCGATATGGGTCAAGGATTAACTTTTGTCTGATCTTGTTGTGTTTGCCTCTGATCTACCATGAATGTGTTTGAATATTGCTCACCTATTTTTGCTTTCTATGTTCAGGCCATGGCAGAACAAATAGAACAAATGGGGATAACTATGGAAAGTAACCATAAGGTTAGTACGTGGAACTGGATAGGGTTTTTCCGATAGTAAGCATGAAAGTTTTAGTTTCTAGCATTCTTTTATTCTTAGTATAATGCATGCACAATGTGTTGGACCAGCAACTTGAGGAGCTGCAAGATAAATATGTTGCCCAAGTTCGGCAATGTTCTGAATTGAGCGGCCAACTTGATGCAACTGAGGTAAGAAATTTTTGTAAGCTTTTCTTGTATAGTTACTTTTTATGGATTGGTTCTGATTGGGTGCATCATATATGTAGAGAAACTTAAGCCATACCAGTAAATTGCTAGCCAGCAGTAATGAAGAACTTAAGAAGTGCCTTTATGCTCTAAAGGAGAAGGACTTTATCATATCTGAAAGGGAAAAAACAGGTATATTTAAATTTTCTTTTATGTTCATATTTTGATTCACTTTTGATACTTGATGCTACCATTGAGCTTACTGAACAGAAAATGCTCTGGCTCATCAAACATTTGTTCTACGGGGTGACTTGGAGAGAGCACTTCAGGATAATGTTTCTTTGTTCCAAAAGATTGGTATGTAGTGTTCTGTTTAGTTAGAAACTAAAAGTTTCTTAGTTAACCACCACATATTACTCACTAGATAGTGTGATGGGTTGTAGGTAGAGAAGACAAACTGAATGAAGATAACAGATCGGTGGTGAACAACTTCAGAATGGAACTCTCCAGGCAAATTCATTCTCTTGGTGACATGTTAGCGAAATCAACGTCTCAGCAAAATGAACATCTTAAGTGTGTTGAGAACCGCTGTCATTCTCTTTTGGATGTACATGATAAGGTATTAAGAAACATATGCTCTCTAGTTTCCTTGATTTCTTTCCTCTATTATATAATCTTTTGTTTTATTTTTTTTAAGAAGAAATTGGTAGAAGAGTTTAACTTGAGAGTTACAAGCTTTTGCTCTGCTCTTGTTCATGGTTTATAAATTCACGCGTTCAGGCAGTCAGGGATACCAGGAAGAAATTAACGGCTTTGAGGAATTTGTATGCATCCCACTTGGAGGCATTGCAAAATGTTGTGCGTTTGCACAAGGCAACCTCTATTGCAGGTCTGGAAGAAATTTCATCTTTGGTGGCTTCTAATGCAGAGTCCAATGAAGATGTAGGTAGCAGTTATTTTAATTTCTTGCCCACTTTATATCCAAACTATTCCATGGAGATCTAATTATGCATCCTTCGAAATCAGTATCTAGCTTCAGAGACTGGTCAAGCAGATTCAATATTTGATGATATTCAGAGTTGCCTCTCAGCTCACCAAGGAGAAATGGCTCTTTTTGCAAGGGAACTGCGACAGGTTATATAATCTGAACTCCACGTTAAATTAATTTGGAATGGAGCAAGTTTGGAAGCATTGCTTTCTTGAAAACATCCTGTTGATGTTGCAAGCTGGATTAAGTGTTTTGTTGCAACAAATATTTTCTGAATATTGATTGATATTTTTGTGTTTTGTTGCAACAAATATTTTCTGAATATTGATTGATATAGTACCCAGGAAATACTGAAAATTATTTGTTCATTTGAATGAAATGTGACTATGCTGCATGCTGCCGTCTACTTTAGTGTATTTGCTGTCATTGCTTTCTTATTTGTCACAATTGTTATTGGAAATCCATCAGAGATTCAATCTTAGTAGTGAGCAGACGAAGGAGATCTCAGCATATATGAATGATTTTCTCAAAAAGATTTCAGAAGTATCCGAAAGGCTTGAAAATCATGCAGCATTAGCTGATGAAACCCAAATGAAAAGTATTGCTGATTTTCAGAAGGCTTATGAGGTAGTTGTTGTGCATCTCCCAAAACTTTCAGTTGCATATCTCTGTAAGACATTGTCCAATGGCTGCTCAATCATTATTTGTGCAGGAGCAATCAAAATCAGATGCTGAGAAGCTTGTTGCTGACATCAACAATCTAGTCTCTAACCACATCATACGTCAGAAAGATATGGTGCTTTTCTGGTTTTTTACCCTTTCAATAATGTCTTGATTACCAAGATGCGCTGACTTTTGCTTTCACAGGTGAATGCAAGGCTATATGGCCTGCGAGAAAATGCCACCGGAAACAAGGCATTTTTGGATGGACATGTTTCTTCAATGGAGGCCGTTGCTTCAGAGGCAAAACGCAAATGGCAGGAGTTTTCTATGCAGGCGGAGAATAGTGCCAAGGACTCTGCAGATTACTCTGCTGCGAAACATTGTCGTATGGAGTACATCCTGCAGCAATGGTATGTTGATCTTCTGTGTGATGGTGGGTGCACCAACAGTTCTTACACATTACTCTGACCCCTTTGCTTCCTTATACTCCAGTGTGACAACAGCCGAATCGGCTTCCAAGCACTGGAAAAAAACTCGGGATTTGGTTAATGACATTGGCAGGGAACACGTCTCCGCATTGACGTCACTTACTAGGTAATACGCCTCGCCCTACTGTTTTTTTCCACAATTAATTGTCCAATACAAGTATTGGAACATTTAGCATGTTAGGCATAAGGATTTGCTCTGTAAGCAATATTAAAGTCATCATCTTGGTATTTTCCAAGTATTTCAGTTATTTACTTTCTATCAGTAATAGGAAACTTTATCTGGCAAACCTAAGTGAATATATCCGTAATATGTAACCGTTTCTCTACAGAAATGCCTGCGACAGTATTGACCAGCATGTGGCGGAAGTTGATTCTGCAAGAATTGCAGCCGAGGAAGATGCGGCAAAGAATAATGAGGAAATCCTTCATCACATTGACAGTAAGTATTAGTGGTTTCAACGTCTTCAGATTTTCCATTTTAATAGAGTTGACTTTCTTTTGAGTGGCTTATCTTGAATCACCACATGGGCTGCATTTCTGGCGGTAAGTGTCTGGGATATAACATTCTCTGTTATGTTATTGCTGCAGGTGCATCAGAGCAGGAACGTAGAACTGTATCTGGTATCCTGGAGGCTGTGCAATATCATGCAAAAACCATTGACGTTTTGAGGGATAATCATTCTGGCCAAGCCGCAGCTATCGAAGAGAAGGCAAAGGAAACATTCGAGCAGCGATATATGGTAGAGGCTACTTAAAGCACAAATATTTAGCATTCAAAACTTGAATTATAAAATTTGTCATGTGTATATATAAATCACTCTAATCCTTCATTTATTTGCCATATGGTGTTTATTAGCATTTTAACAGTCTCTTCACCTAGTAGGGAAAAACTTAATTGCTTATTTGAGTCCTTAAACGATGAACCTAATGTTTGTGCAGGACTACGAGCCAACAGGAACAACGCCGGTGAGAAGTGAGACAGAAGTTCCTAGTAAGGGGACGATAGAGTCACTCCGTGCAATGCCAATGGAGAGCCTTCTCGAGGAATTTCGGGAAAACAATTCATATGAATCCTTCGAGACAAAGGAGTTGAAACCATCTCTGATACCACGATCACCGCTTGCACAACTCAATTAGAAACAGGGCGGTCTTAGCTCGTTTTTCAAGTCCGTTTTATCTGTACCAATAGTGAGTGTCCACATATACAGTTCCTGCTGCTATACGGAAAGCTTCAGGATGCAAGGAAAGAGTAGTGGAGACCAGGAGGGGTACTTTCTTATTTTGGACGTTTGGCCATGAATAAATTCCAACTCGGGATTTAGCAGTATAATACGTAGATCAACAGAAGGATGTAAAAAGTGGGTAGCAGATCCCACATTTGGGTGATTTAAGATTTATTTCTTCGAATTCTATGTATGTTAAATGAGTTCCAATGTAATGTATGAGAATCTTAATTGCTCGAGAGCAGCGAAAACGAATTTGTTGGGTTGTGATACTCTGTATGTCGACGAATTCTATCCTTGAATGTCCACAAATTCATGATGTATTACCCAGCTTGGTATACATGGGAATCGTCTCACTATGTTCATGTCAAACTTTGTGATGCTGAATCGTTGAGGCCTATCATTTGCTTTAGTGGATTTGACCATATTTCACTAACCTTTTCATCGGGTTTGGACCAACATGAGATTTTGGTCTTTCTGATCTTTTTTTAAATATAAAATGACAAAATTTTGATCACCTTTCCTTTTGCTACTGAATTTTAGTGTCATACGCTGCCTCGACAATGATGGGTTTTGTCGACAATGATGGGTTTACTCTGATCTCTTATTTTAATCACATTCCAAATGAGAAACTTTTGATCTTTTATCTAAATTACAATTGCATCTGTTTAACAGTAAGATAACATAGCCGGAATTGACCATTTGCAAATGAAACAGTAGTTTTCCATTCTTCAATGGCCAGCAATAGGCTCAGTGAAAGGGACGGGTGAAAGCCGGGCTATTCAACCCTCTAATAAGTCAAGATTGGCTTTACATGAACAGAAAGTTGTTAAAGAGAGTGACTTATTAGAGAGACCTAGATAGGTCGGAAGATGGAGGCTGGGAGAGCTAGAGTTCTGGTGATATCTTCGTTTGTGCCCAAGTCTTTGATATCAATTTGTACATCATGTGTTTAATCAGCAAAGTAAAAAAGTGCTTTAAGACCCATTTGATCGCATCTTCTGGGCACTTCTAGTTGCTGCTCATTATTCATGTGCCTATTCTATAAAATATAGGTGCTAAGGTGACGGTAGACAATGTGTTTCAGGTTTATGTCACATTAAGGTGTTCTTCTTTTGCCTTCCCTATCCAAGTGGAGTTTGTGGTGGTTAGTAACTGGACCATCTTATCCAAGTGGTTACAGTAGTCAATCTTTCACACATCACCACCTGTAACTTTGGTCTTATTCGGATATTGTTTGTTCCGTTTATTCGTGACTTCTGGTTGAACTTGTGAATGGCATTCAAAGCACAAATAAAACCTAACGATGGCCTTCTGCAGGTGTAGCTGTTTGGTTTAGATGGCAGTAACTCAAGCGGTGGTTTCTATATGATCAAAATGGGGTTGAATTTAATAAACTTTTCGGTATTAAGCTACATAAAATTTAAAAGTATTTAATATTATATTAAAAAATTCAATCATCTTCTCGGGTTTGTTATTGACTTGGTAAAAGTATGAACTAAAAATAAGAACTTTCGTGTTATATTTGGAAGGACATCTGTGCTGCAGCTGGAATAAGTGGCTAATCATAGACCAGCCAATGTAAATATCTGTTGTTAAACCAGCCCAACTTCTGGGTTAGTTAAGTTAGGTCCAAAACCTTGGTTGTAGTTATGAGGTTTCTGTCCCTACACAAACGGAGTCATGCTTGGTTTGGGTACTAGAAACAGAACTTGCTGGTAAACTTTTCTCGTACCTGACTAAAGCAAAGCAACTGGGAAGAACCGGTGAAAATTGGAGGGCATGCGTTGTCTTGCATTACAGATCCTTGTCACTTCCAAGCAATTAGTCATGAAAATTGGATGGAACTCGTACAAGATCTTTTGCTGGAATGCTGTTTAACCACAGAATGATTCAACGGAATGTTGGAGGCAACAATTGAATCTATACCTTTTGTGTTTAGGACATAATGAAACGTTGATAATTAAAATTGTGCACTTAATCGACATAAGAAATCTGAGTGTTCCACACACTATAAAACTATTTTTGAACATAAACTTGGTACCTTCGACTCATTTAAATCGATATATGCGCCAATACGAATCCATTTTGGGGTAGAAACAAAAATGAATACGTTAGGTTGAAACTCAAGTAAAGTCGAGAAAAGCTTTCGACCCACTATGTCTCTCTCATCTTGTTAATTTCTGGGACTTTCATGTTCAATGCATCTTCGATCCTAAAAAGTGTCACGAAATACCTTACACCGTTGACACGTTATCTTTAGAATCTTCTCTATATGGCTTCACGATTTTGTCACAAGAATCATCACTACTAGCAACTAGGATGCCAAACGCTCGAATGCTATTGAAGACAAAATATTACTAGGAGTTTCACGATGATCTCATCTCTTTAGTTCTCAAAACTAACCAAACCAATCTTTTCCTAGGTAGCATACATGTATACTATCTAAGGTTTCTTGTCTTAATGTTGTAAGATAGAGTATATCGAGCTGTCTACATAGCACTGTCGAGACCTTTTTTGAGCACTGAAATCTGTCAAGAATCCATCAATATTTGCCTATTAGGTACATCATCAAATTGGGAGCGTTCGGTGACATATTTCATATCTGCCTTGTCGGCTTGTTCTAATGTATGTTAGAATGCCCGTCAGTGCTGTAAGTCTGCTAGCTATGCCCGAGATAGTAATCTAGTTTGTGTGATGTGCATGAAACGCTGCAACCCCATTTTGGTGTATGTGATCGACAGACATACCCATTTGTGCTTAGGCTTGGTCTTGGTGTAATCAGGGGACCATTTATGATACGGACATACATCACCAATTGTCCACACTCCACCCAAAGAGGGAATCTCACCTACGTGGATTTCAACTTTGGGTTTCTTTCTCACGAGCCTCTTCCTCGCCATTAAAAGGCTAGAATAGAACACGTAGTTTGTCAACTACACCGGTGGGACCATAATAAGATTTTAGGATCGTGTGATTTCAGTTTTTTTTGGGTTGTTTTATTATTAAAGAAAATTTGTTTAAAATTTTCTATATTTTATTAGTAATTTTTAATTAAATTATTTTATTTTTTAAAATTGATATTTAAATTAATTATAAAGTTTAAAGTATTAAAATTTAAATTATTCATAATTCTAAATAATTAAATATATGATCTTAAGTTAAATTACTTTTATTTAATATTAAATTAGATTATAAAAACAAAACCAAAAATAAAAAATCACTTTTTATGATTTTTATAAATTATAAAAATTGGAAGAAACCAAAAATAAAAACTCAAACAAATAATTTTTTACTGAATTTATAAATAAAAATATGAATGGTTACTGTAATTGGGATGGTTACTATAATTGGGATCAATTATAATTATTTTTAGAACTAAAGCAGGCATAGAACTACTTTTGGACTTGCGTTGCTTTTCCAACCCATCTCCTTTATGATTACTAAGCTTTTTAAATAGCTTCTATCGTGCTCTTATTTGTATTAAATACTAATTAAGCTTTTAATCCTGCAACTCATAACACTAACCAGTAGTTGATTTTTCAGAAACAGGGACATATATACGGTCTGGCCAAGTTAATTACATCTCATGATTAAGCCAATGACTCTCATTAGTCATCAATATTATTATTAGATAAAAGGGAAAATATGCACAAAAGTCAATTAATTATATATCTTCCAAGATGGTTGAGCAAGATCCTGCTAAAATCTCTGAACGAGTAATCCGAATGGACTTCAACTTTTTCTTTGTAATTGACAACTTTCATTATCTTCATTCTGGATTGTAATTAAAGGGAAATTAAAGAATGTGTTAGTTATAATTATCATCGGCCGGTAAGTTGAATTTGAAGATTGGAACAAGTCAATTGATAAGCGATAAATTGCAGATAAAGATCAAATTCGGATGTTAGCAAAATGGTCATCAATTACAATTAGTCAATGCTTAATCCGATGCTATAAATCCAAATATAGAGAAATCTACAACAATTTAATGACTTTGGAAATGAGAAATTACTTGTAACTGAGTTCAACATACGTTTCCAAAGCTTATCCAACATATATTCTAAGATGTCGGGGGAGAAACTCTGATGTGATACATGGACAGGTTGGGAAGAAGGAAATGGATAAGTAGTACATTCAAAGTTGAACTATCTCAATTCTCAAACAAATCGCTAATTTAAATGGTATTTTTTTTTTATCGTTTCGGGTGAAATTGAGAATCCATTATTTGCATTGTCACCGTCAGTTTCTACTATCTACTATTCACCTCCGTCCCCACCCCAAAGTGCCCACTTCTATTTCATTCTCTTCTGCTTCTGCGTTCCAAAATTAGCCTACCACAACCCTTCAACATACTTATAAATACGCATACACATAGCATCATTCCTTTCACACCAACAATCCTCCATTTTCAAAATCTCTTTCTGTTGATTCCTCTGAGGTTTAAGGAAAATTCCGTAAAGTTTTGGTTTTCCATTGCCTTTCTCCATGGCTGCTCAGCAGTTTCTCTCTCTTTTAGCGTTGGTTGCTTTTGCTTTCGTGATTCTGAATGACAATGGCGTGGTGGAGGGGTCTCATAGAATTTATCCAGACTTACAATCCTTGAAAGCTGTTAAGGTGCAGCAACTCCATAGAACTGGCTATCACTTTCAGCCTCCTATGAACTGGATTAATGGTACGTTAATCCTTTTCTTTTCCTCATGCATTGTATATATATACATTTATGTGTCTGCTGTCTACGGATTGTGTACGTGTATGCGTTGGCTTTGAAAATCATTTTGGTCCAGCAACTGCCACTGAAGTTTCACCAGTGGCTGTTTCTTTGAACCAATTAATTGGCTTATCTTGTCTGTTTTATGTTTTTGTTTTGTTATGTTTGCATGTTCTGATGCTGGCAAATTTACAGTTCTACTTTACCTGTTTTATTTTTCTGAGTGACGCACCTAGAGGATTCATCGAAAGAAGAGATTAACATGAGTCGTGTTTATCGCGTTTGTTCCTCCACAAGTCAACGAACCATATTCTTTAGGGTATTCGGACCCTTCACTAATCTAAGCCACAAAATTTCCTCTAAAACACATATCACGCATTGCAATTTATTTTCCTTCCACCACTTATGGTTTCAGGAATAGCTGACTTTGATTCTGACCACCATTTTTATACTCGGTTCGGTACTTAATTTAATTCGTTCAGTAACAAAAGCTTTGCTTTTGGATAGGGTTTCTAATGTCAACTGAGACTAGTTTGTACGAGATAGCATATCAGTTAGATAAAATTACTGTATGTCTAGTTGGCAGCCACATAAATTTTGACTGTTTTAACGTTTCCTTTTTCTGGTTTTTTGTGAACCATAAAATACGTTTTCTAGTAATGGGATGGAATGCTATTTGACTAGGAAAAAAGATTGTTTTGAGATGCAATGTTTAGGATCCTATTATTACTTTCTTGAATATCACAAGGGCCTATTTAACGACTATGAAAGTCCTACATCTTTCATTATTTTCTTGAATAACTTCCTAAATTAGTGTTTGCCACTATAATTAACTATTATAGTTAATAGTTAAGCTAGGTTGCATAGTTGTTATATGGCCACAATCCAAAACATAAATCGGTCTCAGGTTAGAATTCTTCTAAATATTTATGACATTAAGGAAATAAACTCTTGTTACTTAACATTTTCATTATGGTTCCTTCTGAAGTAACAGTTATCTATAAGAGAGAAATATGATATATAACTTTTAAACATATTAATTGATCAAGATTAG
Source organism: Erythroxylum incrassatum (assembly GCA_026546855.1). Classification (NCBI taxonomy): domain Eukaryota; kingdom Viridiplantae; phylum Streptophyta; class Magnoliopsida; order Malpighiales; family Erythroxylaceae; genus Erythroxylum; species Erythroxylum incrassatum. Next base: position 34,599,732 of record JANVCL010000005.1, on the reverse strand, counting down.
TTTACTTTAACTAAACTGTAGTCAAAAGTGACCTTGATTCTCCTGTTAGAATTAAAATTTATTATCTGCATGACAATATGTTGGATATTGTGTTAATAAAATCCTTTAGTACGTATCACTAACATTTTCATTCCGCTTACTTTGTGTTACATCATGTATGATCTGGATGCTCAAATTTACGGGATGGACAAATTCATGAACAGATCCCAACGGTAAGCTTCTCTGGCATTTTGGTTTTTGAATTGAATCATGTCTGAAGTACTAATCTAATCCAGTGCTTTTTCACTATTCAAACTTTTGACAGGACCTATGTACTATAAAGGGCTTTACCATCTATTTTACCAATACAATCCCAAAGGTGCAGTATGGGGAAACATAGTTTGGGCTCATTCAGTGTCAAAGGACTTAGTGAACTGGAAATCACTAGAGCCTGCTATTTATCCAACCAAGCCGTTTGATATCAAAGGATGTTGGTCAGGCTCAGCCACCATACTACCTGGTAATAAACCTATAATGCTCTATACTGGCATTGACTCGAAGAAACGTCAGGTTCAAAACTATGCAATACCTGCAAATCTGTCTGACCCATATCTCAGAAAATGGGTTAAGCCTGACGACAATCCAATCGTTGACCCGGATAAAGAAGTGAATGCTAGTGCATTTCGTGACCCCACCACTGCTTGGCGAGTTGATGGGCACTGGAAAATATTGGTTGGCAGCAGGAGAAAGAGTAGAGGCATTGCATATTTGTATAGAAGTAAGGACTTTAAGAAATGGGTCAAGGCCAAGCACCCTTTACATTCCAAGGCAAATACGGGTATGTGGGAATGCCCAGATTTTTTCCCAGTTCTTATCTCGAGTCAAAAAGGTTTGGATGCATCAGATGTTTGTACAAATGTGAAACACGTCCTTAAGGTTAGCCTAGACTTAACAAGATATGAGTACTATACGATAGGTACCTATGATAGAAAGAAGGATAGATATATTCCTGATAACACCTCAGTTGATGGATGGGATGGACTTAGACTTGATTATGGAAACTTTTATGCTTCAAAGACATTCTATGATCCAGTAAAAAAAAGAAGGATTTTGTGGGGTTGGGTCAATGAATCAGATAGTGCTGCTGCAGATACCGCCAAGGGATGGGCTGGAATTCAGGTAAAAAGTTACTAAAGGTGTTTTTCTCTATCAAATATGCGCAAGGAATGTTTGTAATTTTTAACAAAGTATTTAACTTCTTGTTGGATTTTGCATTGTTTTAGAGCATTCCAAGAAAGTTGTGGTTAGATCCAAAAGGAAAACAATTAGTTCAATGGCCTATTGAAGAGATAGAGACTCTACGACGCAAAAAGGTACACTTGTTCAACAAAAAACTGAACTTGGGAGATCACGTTGAAGTTAAAGGAATCACCGCTATCCAGGTTTGCCCGTCACACTTGAAATTCAACTTTGTCGAATTGACTTGACACTAAGTTAAGAAGATATGATGTTTGTTGATGTTGTTCATAGGCTGATGTTGACGTTACCTTTTCATTTCCGAGCTTGAAAAAAGCTGAGCCTTTTGACCCTAATTGGGCTAAGCTTCCTGCTATAGATGTTTGTGCCCGAAGGGGTTCACACAAACAAGGAGGGCTTGGGCCATTTGGACTGTTGACATTGGCCTCGGGAAATCTTGAAGAATTTACTCCTGTCTTCTTCAGGATATTCAAGGATACAGAGAAGCATAAGGTCTTGTTATGCTCTGATGCAAGAAGGTTTGTCTGAAACTCCCAACATATTAGTACTCAATCTTGCTCTCATCACTCTGTGTGCCTCAATGTCATTTGTTGTTTACTTTTAACAGCTTAATTTCATTTATTTTTTAACAGTTCATCTTTCGGAGCGGGTCTATACAAACCGTCCTTTGCAGGGTTCATTGACGTTGATTTATCAACCAACAAGCTTTCTCTTAGGAGTTTGGTAAAAGAGTCTTGTTTTCATTATCTTTATTTATGTCACCACTTTGTTCAAACTATATGATGATATACTTTCCTATCATTTTCACTTGTAGATTGATCATTCAATAGTGGAAAGTTTTGGTGATGGAGGCAAAACTGTGGTGACATCTAGGGTATATCCAACACTTGCTGTGTTCAACAAGGCTCACTTGTTTTTATTTAACAATGGGACAGAGACAATTACTGTGGAGAATCTGAATGCTTGGAGCATGGGAAGACCAATAATGAATATACCATTGAAGGGGTGAAAGAGACACCTAGGAGACCCAGAAAAGAAAAAAAATGGAAGGATTCAAGTAGCTGAGTAGAACTAGTTGGAAGTAGGGGAAAATAAAAACGAAATTCAAATAGTAAACTAACAAATCCTATTCATAGACATCCAGTAGTTTTGGATGGTCTTATGATTTAGTTATGTCTTTTATTATGAAGAAGCCATATTAGTTGCTATCTTTATTCCTATTATCACATGATCTACTTTTTCTTTCATTTCAACTTTGGATTGGATTGAATTAGCCTAATAGTAAAAGGATGCCCTTTACATTACCATTTGATGTAGTGAAACGATTAGAAAAGGAATATTTTTCTAACTTAAGAAATAACTAAAAATGGAAAATCAATAGCCAGCTCGCAAGTATGTATTAGAATAAAAGCTTGAAAACCATGGCTGATGATAATCCTTTATGCATCTGTGTCGAAGTTTGACATGGAAATGTGGTTAATATGTTGGAACCCCACCCTGGTGCGGCACGTGTCCGACATCCTACGTGACATCTGGACGCGCAACCCACGAGGGAAGGATTCCTCACCACAAAAGAACTCTCAAAATTAGACTTAATTCGCTGGCACCTGAATGGATCTTGACAAATTCACCTTAATTTACTCTATACAATTGCTCGGCTTAGGGCCCACAACTTAATCCGAATCTTAAGCTAAATCGAAATTTCATATCTCAAAATTCATTAGTAAAAAAAAATCCCCTCAATCGGATCTCTATAAGTCGCGAACTTGTCTAAACTCCACATAATTGACTTCCTTTAATTTTTACCCGTAAATTCTAATTACATCTGAAAGCTCTAATTGTACCAAAAAGGGGTAGAAAATTTTTTTTGAAACATAAAGCTTCGAAAACAGAGTAAACCGGAGATCAAACGAAAAAGTTATTAACAAAAAAGTGAAAGAAAATTAGAAAAGAAAAGAAATGGAAATAATAAAAAATTAAAATTCAAAAGCAACAGAGACGAAGCTCGCGATCGCGAGCTGCGTTCGCCCTCGCGAGCGCTTGCGATCGCGAGTACGCTCGCACTCGCGAGGGTGCGAGTCCGAAAATCGCCCAGCAACTCGCGATCGTGAGTGCACGCGCAGAGCGAGACGCTCGCACTCGCGAGAGTGCGACTCCGAGAGAAAATCAATTTTTCTCTGTTTTTTTTAAATTACAGAAAACTCAAAAATTCATAACTTTCTACCTAGACTTCCAAAGTTTACAAACTTAGTGTCTATGAAAAGCTAAAGGAAAATTCTACAACTTTCAAAAAGGGTGTAAAAACTAATTTGGTCATTAAGGGGGTCAAAAATTGTTTCAAAATTTCTGTCCAATTTTGAAATTTCCTACATAAGGTCCAAAGTTTTGAACGTCATATCTTTTACCACAAAAACCTAAAAATGTCATATTTTACCTCATTGAAAAGATAAAAAGATGTTTTACAACTTTCATGAAGGGAATAAAACTCAATTCAATCAATAAAAGGGGTAAAAATCTGCTAAAAATTACTGCCCACTTTATGCCTATATGAACAATAAAAATGAACCAAATGAACAGTAGCTGTCATCTTCCAAACCTTATAACTTTTTCATCCTAAGTCCGAATGGAACATATCATATACCCACGAAAAGATCTTAACATGCTCTATAAACTTCAAGAAGACTACCCAACCTCATTTAACCTCCAAGGGGGTCTAAAACCTAATCGAAGTTGCTGCCAAATTTTGTAAAAATTTTGACAGCATCTCCTTTAAAAGTTCAACTAGCCAAAACTTCAATTTT
>JANVCL010000005.1:34583117-34593211 GCA_026546855.1 Erythroxylum incrassatum | reverse complement strand
TATCCTTATACCATATCATGTATGGATTAGCATGTTGATTTGGATATATTGCTTCCACTGCAAAATGATTTCTTAAATTTTTTTGAAATCTATCGTTTCTCCAAACTAAGCATGCTTTCTTTTTCCGATCCAACAAATATTTCATTAAAGAAATGACAGTGATCTCTAGATCTTAGATAGACAATTAATAACTTAGGTTACTAGGACTACTAAAAATATAATATTATAGTTTGCTTGAAATTTTCTTTTTACCGTTGAAGGCAATTCTTTCAGGAGCAATTTAGTCAGACCTTTGTCTTTACTACAATTGCATACACCTAAACTAGTCCTATAAACAGTAATCTAATTATATATCCAAAATGATTAGTATATCAATAAATTAATCCAACGTGATTTATCAATCTAGGGTATTCTATCTAGTACACATAGTGCATATATAAGACCAGAGACACAAGACATTACATGTAATTGGGTCATATGCAACTAGGACAATGTGAAAAGAAAAACAAAAGCTAACAAATTTACCTTTATAAGTCGATAATGGTTCCTAACGTTGTCTTTAACAATTTGTCAACAATAGTTCGATAATGGTCCTTAATCTTACCTCTTATATGGATGACAAACAAAAAGATATAGGAGATTCCATTAATTTATTAAACCAAGACGAACATCATAATGTTTGTAATAAATTTTAAAAGCATTTAGACTTACTGACTTGTTGAGTTTCACCTATTTTTCTAGCACAGAATCGGTAATAGAAGAGAAACGAGGCAAAAGCAGACAGAGTAGAGAGCCACACAAAGAATAGAGTGATCTAAAATAATAGTAAGAATCCTTAATTTTAGTTTTGAGGATTTAAGTTTCTAATTTTCAAAATTTAAGGATTCCTATGAGCTGCCTATATGACTAATGTAGGCCTCCATGTTAAAAAAATTGGCTGAGTCAACAAAAATGATAGAACCGGATAGTTTTGTCAATTTGAAGATCATTTTATGCAATCTTTAAAATTTTAGGATCCTTTCTATACATTGGCAAAAGTACAAATTTAACCTTAATTTTTTTTACCAAAATACAAGTTAGGTCCTAATGTTTTGGAACATTTAAAATGAATCTTGACATTTGTAAAAATGATTACAATATACTCTAAATGGACGAAAATTTAAATGAAATTAAGTTTTCGTCCGTTACGTGCTACCTTAGTGTTGACTTGACGTAAGTGTAGTATTTTTTATTTAGATTATGGATATCATTGTCCTACATAGGCTCTTTTTTAACATAATTTTAAACTAATTTAAGTTTTTATTAAGTTTAATTTATAATAAATCCTAATTAACTTAATTTAATCTCAATAAGCCATACTAACCTAATTTGATCCTAATTATTCAAAATTCCCAATATAGAATCTGGTTTGTTTGTAATTTGAAATCGTATTAACGCTAATTCACTAAATCTCAAAATTCTTACACCATCTAAAAATAACCCTAATTCCCTAATCTCAATTGTCTCTAATATTAAATCATCTGGAAATCGAGCCTTTTTCATCCTTAACAACTTCTCTTCTCATTTTCAATCTAACCCATCTCAAAGACGGTCTCTTAGTTTAGTGGTCAAGTTAATGGGCTTAGAAGCATTGCCAAGATCTACTGGAAAAAGATCGCCCTTATTGAACTTGTGTAGTCCTCCTTGAGGCTACTAAAAACAAAAGATTTAAGTACGTAAGTAAATGCCTAAGAAGTTTAATGAAAGAGCCAATACCATTAAGGTGGCAAGATCCAAATCTTATCATGAAACTTATATCCACGTTAACTATTGAACCAACACGATCTAAGTAGTTGGATAGTAGTCGAGGTTCTCATAAACGAATGTTCAAGGCACTGATAGTTCTAGAAAAGGAACCAAAATCTTTCCTCTTATTGTGTAGTGAGATCGAGAAAAGACAGATTTTGCGTTTGAACAATTTGGGAAGGATCTTATAACTCGTAAATAAATTATGGAAACAATGCAAACTAACAAGCTCATACAAACGGGAGATCTTCTGGCTCCTTACCCTGGCCCTATTTTGTCCCCCTCTCATCTGAGCCATTCATTTATGTGGGACCCTCCCACATGAATGGATGACTCAAATAAAAGGGAGACAGAATAGGGCCAGAAAATTAGGGTCCCACATGAATGGATGACTCAGATGAGAGGGGAACAAAATAAGGTCAGGGTAAAGGGGACAGAAGATTTAGGGCCCATACAAACGGGAAAATAAAAACAAGAGTTAAACGTTGAAAACCAAGGTGATAATCAAAGCATACCAATCCCAATTAAACGACATAATTGCCAGGCGAATAAAACCAACAGAGCAATATTTTGAGTAGTTCTAAAAGATAATATTTTGAAATTATAGTTGTTTTCAGATGACACGAGAATTTTGAGGTTTAGTAAATTAGGATTCATACATTAAATTGAGAATTGAGAATTTGAAATAATTAGAATTAAATTAGGTTAATTAAAATATAATTAAATTAAATTAGTTGATTAAGTTTAATTATAATTTATTAAAAATAAATTAAGATAGTTAAAAAATAATTTATTATGCTATAAAAATTTTGAACATATTTTAATAAAAATATTAAAATTAAATTTACAATTTTTGCCTTCATATATTATCACGTTTAATAAAAAATATTGAAATTAAATCTACAGTTTTTACCTTTAAAATATAACTGAAATTTGTGTAAAATTAAAATTACAAGAATCTGGGCATATAGGTTCCTCGACAACCAAGGTCTTAATACCTAATATTTTCCACGAAGCAACCATATTGCAAATGCATGTAAACACAATTAAATATATGAGACAACATTGACAACATAAACAGTAATAACAAAAGGGTATATTTGAACCTTTAACTACGAATGTGAAACAAATAGTTGAAATTTGGGTTGTTTCATACATTGATCAATCATCAGTTAACTCTTTCAGAGTCCAAGTCCGTCCAAGCAAGTAAACAGCAAATTTTGACGAAGTCCAAAATTGACAATTCTTCCATGCCACGAAAGAAATCGATCCCCCTGATAGTGTTTACTTGATCTTCTTCTTAGGCCTCAGCTGCGTAGATGTACAAGAGAAATTATTTTAGTAAGGCAAAATAATTAGAAAATTGTGAAGGAAATTAAACAAGTAAAAGAGGAGAACGCAAAAGAAAGCTAAACTAATAAGGAAAGAACCTGATTGCTATGCCCACATTTCTTCTTCCGACAATTTACAGCCCTCGGATGCAGTCGAGCATAACATCTATCAAGGCAAAATAAAATGAAAGTAAGCGGATGATACGCGAGTTCCACGTCCAATAAATTGCAAGAAAGTGATATCATCCAAATCTTACAAAAGGGATATCCTCCAAGAAAATAATTGGACATTAGAAACAATGGTTCAGTTATTATGATGAGAAAAAAAAAATCATTTGCATGCAGCTGAACTAGAAAGGCAAAACAAAATTATGTCAATTCTAAGGCCTCAGACATTTCCAGTTTATCATAAAGCCATACTCGTTTGCTCCATTTTTACAGTTGATTAACAAATAGGCGAAATGCTCTCTGAAAGCAAATATACTAGATAAACATATATTTAGCACATATACTACAAAAACACAAAATATATGCCACCCAAGAAAATCAACGGCAAGAAAATGAGCTCAGTTGACAAAGTTGGAGAATGGCATCAATATTGGGAACTAAGATGCTCTCCGTTGCAATTTTCAGCCACAATAGAGAGTTCAACGTACATTCCCATATGCAACCGTATGACAAAAGACAACATCCATTTAGACTTAAGATACAGACTGACAGCAATGCAGCTTCTCATTCCACCAGCTGATGAATCAAAGGGAAAATTTGAATGTATATAAACTGCTTCAGCATTTCACGATACAATTTTGCTCGCAAGCCCAGGTTCAATTTTCTTACAACTTAGCATATACTAAAATGAATGATATTATACAATAGGAAGTATAAAAGGAAGTTAAGAATTGACGTCAATCCAAGAACAGAAGCATAACGTACAAAAGCTATAGGGGGTAAACGATATGCCACTCTTGAAAATCAACTGAGTAAATTAAAAGGCCCAGCTAACAAAGTTTGAGTGGAGAATGATATAGGGACCTCGTATAACTTCGTACTCATTATTAACAGCAGTAGAAGGTAAGAAAAGTCCCAAAGGAGAAAAAGATGCATGAAAGCAAACACATTTATTGCATAATAAGATGTTTCACACATTTGGATTATGAAGAGAAAACAATACATAAAGATAAACATTTTTAGAAAGAGACATACTTGCGGCAAATCATCTTGTCCTGATTGTACTTGCGAGCCAAAGCCATCAAGGAAGGCTCTATTATCCCTCCCCTAAGCCTCAAAACAAGATGCAAAGTTGACTCTAATTGAGCACAAAAGAACAGAAATTTATCAGGCATTTTGAAACTAATTCCTGGATCAAACCAACTGAAAAACAGTGGGTGAACAAGAGAAAACCTTTCTGAATATTGTAATCCGCTAAAGTACGGCCATCTTCGAGCTGCTTTCCAGCGAAGATGAGTCGCTGCTGATCAGGGGGAATCCCTATAATCACAATCAACAAGCTAAGTGAAAAGGGAAAAATCATTTCCCAAAAAACAAAACAAACAAAACGGAGTCTTAGACCAGCGGCAGTAACCTTCTTTGTCTTGGATCTTGGCCTTGACATTGTCGATGGTATCGCTGCTCTCTACCTCGAGAGTAATGGTCTTCCCTGTTAGGGTTTTCACGAATATCTGCATCTTCGCTTCTTTCTCCAACAAAGGACGGCTACATGCGTAGTTTTAGGATTTTATAGGCATAGGGTTTCTCTTCGTCATCAATTTCTCGAAACGTGACCTGTGTGGCTACTGTTTGGATTTTCAAGCCCAACAACAGACGGCCTATTAATAGTTATTGGGATTTATGAAAACTAGTTGAGAGAATACGCACTATGTAAGAAGGCGGTTAATTTTAGAATTAAATAAAAGGTATGTAAACGTTGTTTTCTTTTTTCTTTTTAGCTCTTTCACTCTCTTTCTTCTTTGCCGCCTCCTTTTTTTAGGTATGGTTCTTGATTAATCAGTCTCTTTTATTTTGGTGTGTTTTAAATTTTGTTGAATTTTGTTGAATTTATTTTCTTTATGGTTTTTTTTTTACTTTTGATATAAGCTTCTTTGTTTGATTTAGTGTTTAATGCTTTCTGGATTTGATTATGTTAATCTCTTTGCATCTGATATTGTTGGATTTATGTCAAGATTGAAATTTTAGGCTTAAGGATCTTATGGTTTCAGTCGTTTTGTGTTTCTACATGTTGAGTTAAAGTCGAATCCTTTGATGCTTTATTGTTCTTTTATCATCTGGGTATTGATACTTTCTACAAATAACGGAACATTATATTTCGTTATATTTTAGTTTTAAAATATATTTTATTTTTAGAAGTCCAGTTATATTTTGTTTATATTTATTATATATTTATGTATTTATTGTAATTTTAGTTATAATTTTTTTAATGTGCAAGTTTTACTTATTTACTTTTTAACCTGTATCACTCTTTTATTGTCACATTTGCATGTGGGTATACTGAAAACAACCTCTCTATTATGTAAGGGTAAGGCTGCGTACTATCAGACTTCCCCAGACTCACTTCAGACTGAGTGTAATAATAATGATGATTCATCTTTTCCTCAATTGTTTGTGTTTTCACTTCAATGCCACAACATCCAAGTATGCATTTGTTGTTGGAGATGAAACGACACTGATTAGTGATTAAAAATAATAGGATTTTATAGATTATTACTAATTCAGATGGCCAATTTATATTATTGACAATTTTTTTTGAAAATGTTGACCAAAAATTGTTATCCTACTCTTAGATTATATTTAGTTGGACGCAAGGTTTTTAATGGAATGAAGTGATTTATAATGGAATAAAGTGAAAATGGATGTGATATTATAAAATTATTGTTTGAGAAGGATGGAAGAGTTCATAATGTAATATAATAAAATCTTGTTTAGAAGAAGGGTTTATAATTTAATATAGTGAAATGTTGTTTATCATTTTACATTTTATCATAAACCTCCCAAATCGAAAGTTTTTTATTTTTACTATTTAGGTTGAAACGATATGTAATATGAAACTCTCCTCTTCTATTATATTTCATTTCATTTCATTATAAACCCTCAATTCAAAAGATGAAATAATATTACATTTCATTTCATTCAATTTCATTAATAAACCCCCGATCAATATAGGGCCTTAATGTTGTAATCGATTTTCTAAACTTGCCTCCGAAAAAATCATGAATAATCTCTTATCTCTTTATTAGTGTCATGAATATCGAAATGGACTTAATATTACATTTGGTTTTGTTACAACACAATATTGGTATCGATAGATATAAAATATTTTTCTAAAATTTTATAAAATGATAAAATAGTTTCTTAATATATTATGTTATACAATTTTTAATTTTATTTTAATCCTATCTCAAAAATTATAATAATATAAATTTAATATATCAAATATCTCTTTATTTTTATCAATATTACTTTTCACATATTTCTCATATAAACTATAATCACAATTAGTAAAGGAGATATTCAATTCTCATATAGATATAAAACTATAAGTAGTAAAAAATACTTAAAAATGTTACATTTTCACCATATAATAAAGAATAATTACATAAAAATATCACATTTAAGAACCATATAAGTCTATACGCATTATAATAAGAGTTCATACTAAGGAACACATAAACGTGGAAGTGAAATCTAAAACCAAAATACTTACTAAAAGTTGTACATTTATATTGCGTATATATATTTTAACATATATATCAAATATAAATCAAATTAAAAAAGAGAGAGAATGAAAAACGTGGAATTTCAATCAATGACATATATGCACAAATTAAATTAGCACTAATTTTCATTTGACACAAAATCCTTATCATTGAAAAGAGTCTCATTATCACCATTATTCAAACTTATTGTTTCAAATAACATGTCAATATTTTCTCATTTAAGACTATCTTTTAAATCACTCTTAAATATGAAACTTGGTTCCTTAAAAATCGCTAAAAGATTGATATTGTCAAGGCAAATAAGATATAGAACTATTCATTCTATTGAGAGTTCTAATAAACAAATAAAATTTAAAAATTACAAGAAATTATATTAAACTTAATAATGACTTGAAGTTGTATTAAATAAAGACCAAATCATTTAATCTTTTATGTTCCAATCTATTTCTTTTTCTGGAATGAATAAATTTAAATGCGTTTCAATTCCTTTCACACCTAATTGCACTCACACATTGACTTAAAATTTGAATTACCAACCTTTGCAATTCAAAAATATCATTTTCAAATTGGTCCTAGATGTTGGGACCCGATCTCTAAGTGGAATTTAGAAATATTAAATGAAATACAATGAGTATTTTTGTATATGTATTGTGTTATAGATATTTTTGTGCTTTAAGAAATTTGATGAGAAAAAGAATTGATGGGTTTTGATGACTTTGATATTTGAGTAGATTTGTATAGGTTATGAGAGTAAAGTAAATGAGTTGATTGAAATAGAAGTTGAAAGTTAAGAAATAAAGAGTGAAAGTGTGAGAATTTGTTGAATTATGAAAGTCTGACTTTTTGAAGATAGAGAGTTGACTTTTTTATTTAAGCAGTTTTTGAGAAAATGATCTTCATGAGAATTGTAGCTTCTGTTGAAAGCTTTCTATCACCATGAAATATGACAGTTTTTGATATCGGAATTGAAAGTTTTGATTTTCCAAAGTTAAGGATATTTTGCTTTGTTTGAAAAATGCTATTAAAGGTAAGTTTGTGTGTACAGATTTTTGAGGCAAATTTCTGAAATGATTTTGGTTAATTGGGCCAAGTAGCCTTCTTGAAAGTTATAGAGGAATTTCATAGCTTTTCAATGAGGTGTGGTGTGCTATTTTTTGTTGTGAAAATTGGAAGATGTGAAATTTGAAAGTTTGGATATTGTTTAGGTGATTTGTAACATGACAGAAACTTTGATTGAAAATTTGACCTAGTTAGAGGTTGAGATTGCCTTCAAGTGCTTCATGAAAGTTTTAGATTATGTTTTTATCTTTCCATTGATGTAAAGTATGGAATTTTTGGGCTATGGAATAGGAAGTTATGATTTTTAGAAGTTTTTCTTACTGTTTGGCATGATCATTAGTAAACAAAAACTTTGAAGTAGTTTTTGACTCCCTTAGAGGTCAAATTGATTTTTCTGTCCTTCAGGAAAGTTGTAGGATTCATTTTGATCTTTACATTGATATAAAGTATGACATTTTTGGACAATGGAGTGAAAAGATATGATGTTTAAAAGTTCTGGTGCTGTCACTTTGGTCTGAACTTTTGATCATTATATAGACTGAATTTGGTTTTGGGTTCTTCTCGGAAGTTGTAGAGTTTCTTTTTATCTTTACATTGACACCAAGTTTGTAAAATTTAAAGTTCTGGATCAAAAGATATGAGATTTAGAAGTTGAGATGTTGGTGAAGAAGAAGAAGTGGAAAAGCACCGTAGTGCACAAGCACTACGGCCACTTTGAAGGTTAGCCCAAAAAACACCGTAGTGCACAAGCACTACAACTACTTTGAGGGGTAGCAGAAAATCACCGTAGTGCATAAGCACTACGGTGACTTTGAGGGATAGCAGAAAAGCACCGTAGTGCACAAGCACTACGGCGACATTAAAGTTTTGAGAGGTTGATGAACATTCGATAGTTTTTTGGCTATAACTTTTTTGTCTGACCTCCGATTGATTGATTCTTAAAGCATTGGATTTCTAAGACATTGTTTTACCAATCTACAAAAATTTGTATCATTCTTAATTAATCTGAAAAAGATTGATTGAATCAAAGTGAGAGTATAGGTTAGAGGAGTATGAGTTGGATATTTTTTTACTAAACATGCTTCAGTATTTTGACGATATCTTGAGCTATAGAGCTTCGATTGAGTTGATTCTTGACTCAAATTAAACTAAAGATATGGGGCTACAAGTTATCTGAAGGAATCGAGGTTCATTTTAGCCCCTAAGATGTTCAATTTCTGGAGTGAAGTTAGGTGTAGTGTTCAGTCTTGACTTAGTTTCGGTCTGAAAGTGTTTTGGCTATAACTTTTTCATTTCTGAACCGAATTGAGCGTTTTTAGTGTCATTAGAAACGTAAGACAATGAGGAACATTTTTCTAGAAGAAAGTTTTGTCAAATTTCTTCGTTTACTTGATCAAAATAAGGAGTAAAGATGTCAGTTTTTTAAGACAAAAGGAGGGCAAATTTGGAAAGGTCACTTAAATGAATGGTAAAAAGGGAAGAACAAGAAATGTGTGGTTTTGTTTAAAAGAAGCAGAGAGCTATCATAGGAGTTAGAAAAATAGAAGAGAAATAGAAGAAAGAAGAGAGGAGAGACTTCGGTGAAAAGAAAAAGAAGAGAAAAAGAAGATCAAACTTAGGGTTTTGACTTTTCTTGATTTAGAATAATGTTTTCAAGAGTTTTTCAAGAAGTAAAACAAGAAAGAGGAAGATTTAATCTTCCTTTAGAGCTAAAGAAGCAAAAATGTGGGTGAAGTGTAAGGTAAGTTGTTTTAATTTCTTTGGTTTTTGAAGGGGCTTTTGGTTCTATTGGCTTAGGAAAAGTATGAGAAAGATGATTCTAGGAAGAAATTCATGATTTGTTTCTTTAGGATTTCCAATTTTTAAAATCCCTTTTGATTAGGGTTTTGTGATTTTGATGAAAGAAAGTTGGTTTAGATAGCTTGAGGATTGTATGAGTTTGAGATTTCTAAAATGAATTTGGTGATTACATGGTATGAATTGTTAAATTTTTGGATGTTTATTAATTAGGGATTTATGTCATGAATTAGGGATTTTTAAGAGAGGCAATTGGAGTTAGAGGAAAGGCAAATTGACCAAGCTCAAAGCTAAAGGAATTAAGGTGGGTGATATTTTAATAATTGAGTTAATAAGCTACTTAATTGTTTTGAAGTAAATGTCATTTAATGCTTTCCTATGACTTCCCAAT
>JANVCL010000005.1:34572231-34583017 GCA_026546855.1 Erythroxylum incrassatum | reverse complement strand
ATCATAACTCTCAATCCCAACATCAAAAGATAACATACTTTCTGGCGACAGAAAGCATCCAACAAACACTACAAGTTTCATGAAGATCATTTTCTCAAATTATGCCTAAATCAAAAAGTCAACTATTCATCTCCAAAAAGTCAAACTTTCTTAATTATTCAAATTCTCGCAATTTTTTCCAGATATCAAAAAATTTCATTTTTTATAGCGACATAAAGCTTTCAACAAAAGCTAAAATTTTCATGCAGAGCATTTTTTTAAATTCTAACCAAATCAAAAAGTCAACTCTCTACTCCAAAAAATCAAACTTTTCTAAGTTAATTTCCACTAAACATTCGGGGTCCAACAGTAATGGAGAAATTGAAACTTTGGACAAGTTTTTAGCGTGGAAATGAGGTGGGTACCATATTTATATTTTGATTTATACGCTATATATGAGTTTTCAAAAAATAAAGAAAGCAAAATTGTTTTTAAATTCTTATTTTTGAATGATTAAATTCATTGGTTTAGTAACGGTTTAAGAAATTGCTACAATTGTTAAATTGATCATTTTCGAATGATTGTAGCATTCTTTATTTTTGAATGGTTGAAGAATTACTATGTGATTTCGTTTTGTTATGTGAATTTTAATTATTGCTAAAATTGTTGCGTTCTTGAATGATTGCGATTATGTTATGTGTATTTGGTTGGTGTTGTGAAATTGTGAATGTTATTGTGTTTAATGTGACATGATCATGAAAAGAATTAAGTTTTGAAATATGCCTTCGGGCATTCTGATTTTTTTTAGTATGAATTATGTGTTATGTGGGTTTGGTTAGTTCTCATAAGAGGGTCAAGTGCACTTATCTAGGCTTAGCCCACCTGCCCGCTAGAGGCATTGGAGCTCCAATTTCGGACTCCCATAAGTTCACGGCTACACTGGATCGCTATGCGAGAAAGTGTAGTACGTTTTGTTCACGACTGCACAGGACCGCTATGCGGGAATGTGCAGTACATTCCGTTTTAAACCGACCTAAACTGTTTTGATGTGTTATGTGATTTTGATTTTGTTTATATTTGTGATGCATTTATAATGTGGTGCATTCATGTGTTTGAAATTGTTTATGATATGTGAAAACTTTGAGAATTTTGAGAAATGAGAAAATGAGTTTTCAAACATGAAATTTTGGAAATTGATTATGATTGATTTTGAAAAGTTGAAAAAAATAAGCTTTTGATGAATTATTTCTGTGAAATGTTTATAAATGGAAAATGAATTTGAAAATGCTTTTGCTTATTGTTCAATTTATAAACATGTTATCCACGAGTTGTCTAGCTCACCCTCCTTTCATCCCCATCTCCAAGTATTCGAGCAGGAGATTGGATGAAAGAAAGTCAAGGATTGTGTTCGATTTTGCTTAGCTAGTATTTTTGTAATTTTGGATTTTGATATTGAATATGGCTTGGAAAGCCATGAATGTTTTCTAAGCATTTACTTCGTGATGTAAATGGATTATGAAATTATGTATAAAATTGAGTATGATGTATATGAATTCTGGAATTATTTATTGAATTATGTGACTGTAGATGAATGGGTTTGGTTGTGATATGGATTCCAAACGGGAGGTCTGATGATAATGATGTTTAAAAATTATTGAAGTGTTATAGCTATGTATGTGTTTGTTTATGATGGGAATCCGGGCAGGAGGTCCGATGAAATGCATGTATTGGTTTGGATATATAGAAGTGAGTTTCATTTGATTTGCAGATTTTTGGGTTTCTAAAAATACAGCCGTTATACTGTCCATTTTTTTGTTAAATTGTGTATGGCTTGTTTGTGAATAAGATATGTATGAGTGTTTTTATGGCAAGGGAAAATTAGAATAAGAGTTTTAAAGATGAGATTAAGATATGCATGATTAAGAGAAATCTAGTACATTGAGATTATGGAGAATTATGGTAAAGGAGATTGAGATTCGGATGGATGATTTTCCAATTGAAAAAGGGTACTGTTTTGAATAAAGATGAATAATAATTGTTTTTGATTGAGGATAAGTTTCCAAATGGGGGACTTTACATTGTTTTAATTTGTGGAAGGGAATGAAAAAGAAGAAAAAGAAAAGAATAAAAAAATTATACCGGTTTCGGATTGGTTTTAGTCTTAGGGTTTCCAACGCGACCCTTTTGTTCTGTCATAAAAAGTTTAAGTTCTCGGATGTCAGAAATTTGTTTCGGTTCGATTGAACCGTTTGTTTACTTAGTTTTCGATTCTGTTATGCCCTTCGATTAAAAAGGTTTCGCTTCGAAATCCGTTCCTTCGATTTCTATTTTCGATTTTATTTCCGCATTTTTGTTATCCGATTTTCGATTCGATTCGTTTTGATCCATTCTTTCGACTTCGATTCCGTTCCTTTGTTTTGCTTTGTTCTCGTTTTCGTTTTTTACTGGTTGGGGTCCGATTCTGAGATCGGGTCCCAACACTAGACGTAATTGTAACACAATGAAAGTAATCTTGTATAGAAAATAAAGTGATGATTAATTTTAAACAAATAAAAAAGTCAAGAAATTTATACCTATTTTAAATTTGTCTCTTTGACAAATTAGAATAGGCATACTAAAATTATCACATGCATCCTTGTATGCCTTTATTTATGAGTTAAGGAGATTTTGCATCATCTAATGTAAAATAGTTGTTGTGATAGAATTAACTTTAGTCTTCGTTATAAAACTTAATCTAAAATAGACACTAGGATTTAAAATGCCTCAATAGTAAATAACAAAGAGTAAAGTTGTCTTTCCTATCTTTTACTTATGACTGTAAGATAAGAGATATATGAACGAAGACGACCTATTTTTCATATTGACCTTAATTGCTTCCTTCTCCTTTTCCATAGCATCATAAAAGTAACACATTTTTACCTTCTCATCACTATTAGCTAAATGAAGTACTCTAACCAAAAGTTTATAAACTCGGATGATAAATTAATATTAAGACCAAAATTCATGGCCTTTAAATATATTTCTAAAAAATTTTATTCCAATATTGGACTTGACATGCTGAGATGCAACTCATTTATCACTTATAAATATTTTTCTTAGCTCATTCTTCAGTAGAACAAAACATTGAAGTGATAAAAAATTAGTTACAAATCTTATAATAGCAGAACGACATAAATTCTTACAATTGGTGAAATCCTTTCTCTTCAAATTCAGAATCTATGGTCAATTATAGATAAGCTTAGTCAATTTTCTTGCTTTATGCATAATTTTATCAATGATAAGAAAGTATCAAGCATCCCTTATATTTTCTAACATTAGGTTAATGCAAAATGCAACATAAGGAGCCTAATTACAAGAATTATACATGCATTGTAACCTTTTCTCAACTGCTTTATAAGCAACATCATTATTAGTGATGAAATATGCAACATTTTTAGCCTTAACTCCATTCACAACTTCATCAAATATCTCAAGTAGAGTGTTATCATTTTTTTACAAGATCAGATGCATTAATAGACTTCAAAAACATCATCCTTTAGCATAATAAACTAAAAAATTAATAATATACTCTTTAACTATCACACATGATTAAACATCCATAAATTGCCTAATTCATTTTTCTTTTATTTAAATAGCTTTTTTTTCACAAATAGAGCTGCTCAAAAATTGCCTCTATAGTCATTAATTGAAGGAGCTTTATATTATAGATTGTAAGAGGCAATAACGTTTACTATAAGTTGGTGATAATAAGATTGAGCAACATTGAATGATTAGTCATTGCCATGTTTGCATCGTGAGTTAGTTTGTTAGATCATAAGGTACTATGAATTAAAGGTTGAGATCCAAGAATTGTTCATATAGTTAAAAAATTAGACACATGTCTTCTTTGTTCCTTACTTTAATTGTAGTAATCCCTTCTAATTGGTAGGAATACCACCTTTAACATTCCCAATATTTAGCTTGACCACTACAAAAAGAGCTTCTACTACCAATTTCTTAGTTTAATCTCTGCCTTCTTCCCCCCTCCCCCTTCATTTTGTTACTCTTTAAGCAAAATTTTAATTTGTCATTTCATATTATGGCTAGCTTTCTTATGAGGCTCCATATTACCTTTGATTCCAATTAAATGTTTCTTTAATATGGTGATTCTGCCACATTTCAAACATTTGTTACAATACAAACAAATAGTATGATTCTTCAATTTGGAACCAATCTAATAGAAGCTTAAACAGGATCGTCGAATCTTTTTAAAGAGACTGCATGATCGAAGAGTTTTTAAATTCCCCCTTATCTGTAAAAATAAATAAATGCATATGTTAAAATTAAATTGATACTTCATATCAAAGATAAAATTTTGATATGTAACTTCATTACTTAGCTATAAAAATTTAATAGTCAACTCTAAAAGATTAATTATATAAAAATACATAGAAAAATAAAATTCTTAAAGCTAATGTATTGGAATTGTTATTACCAAATTCATAACATATTATAAGTTACTACTATAGCTTGTCCAATAGATTCTTTGCTAATGTAGATGAATAATTTATATTTGGACATATTAAAAAGTTAAACGCATATTGTAGAGGAAACTGAAAAATTATATACATGTATATTAAAAACATACAAAAATTTCTTGTATCTTACATCTTTCTTTTGGCCATTTACATGCATAAAATAAGGTGGAAAGCTATGAGATTTCTAGAGCATTATATCAATGCAAGATGGTAGAAGGATTTTTAGTTAAGTTGCATGTACTGAGGATGATTGGTTATATTAAAAAAATTAAGCCAATTTAGTTATATTTGAACCATTAGTTAAGCATTGATTAACTTCTTAGTTTGATCTTTTCATAGTTCATTTTAAACTTTTATATAAATCAAAAGGATGTGTCATTTCATAAACTGCTGAATATACTTAAGATTAAAGAGGGATCCCTTAAGAAGGAATCTAGTTATGTCCTTATAGAGGATTCTTCTAAGAGCAATGAAAAGAGCATTAAGAAGAATAAGAATAAGAAATATAAGGCTTCTATTAAATTAGTAACGCCAAAAGATGGCATAAAAAAAAGAACAATGATAAGGGCACATATTTAAATTGTTGGAGATAATGGACACTAGAAGAGGGATTATAGAATTTGTCTTGCTAACCAGAAAGATAAGTGTGAGGAAGCTACTTCGTCGTGCATATTTATGGTTGAGATAAATCTCTACTTCTTCATATATATTTATAATTGAGATCAATCTTTTTCCTTCTGTTTCATGCTCTTGGGTATTCAATAATGGACGTGGTTCTCATATTTGTAATAATATGTAAATGTTAACAAAATATGTAATATGTAATATTATTACATATTACATAATATGCAATAATATGTAAAAGGAGAATGTTAAGGAAAAGCTAATTGGACATGTAAGTTGGCAATGGAGCAAGAGTTGTTGCATTAGCTGTAGGAACTTGTAGTATATCTTTGCATTTAGCCTTGAACTAGAACTAATAAATTGTTATTATGTTATAGTTATCATTAGAAACATCATTTCTATTTCTTATTTAAATTTGAATGATTTGTCTTTATTATTAACAATAAGAGTGATTCTTTTTATAAAGACAATGTTTATTATAGATTTGGATTACTTACAAATGGTTTGTATGAATTAGATCGTGAAAGGCCAATCCTTAACATAAATAGTAAGAAAAATAAAGTGACCACAATCCATCTTATCTATAGCATTGTATATTATGTCATATCAATGAAACTAGTATCTCAAAGTTACATAAAAACAATATATGGATCCTTTTGATTGTGAATCATATGAAACTTGTTGATTTTGTTTGTTGGGAAAGATGAATAAATTATCCTTTAGGGGAAAGCGAGAGTGTGTAAGTGAGTTACTAGAACTTATATATTCAAAAAAATGTGACCTTATGTCAACTCGCACAGGAGGTAGATACTCATATTTTATTACATTCCCATATGATAATTGTAGATATGGTTATGTATACTTATTAAAACAAAAGTCTGAATCAAATCATTTGACAAGTTCAAAGAACTTATACTTGAGGTTGAGAAATAAACTAGAAAGGGTATTAAGATAATTAGATCTAATTGAGGTGGTGAATACCTGCACTATGAGTTTCTTAGTTACTTAAAAAAGAATGAGATTCTCTCACAATGGACTCCTCTTAGAACTCGATAACATAATGGAGTGATAGAGAGGAGAAATTGTACTTTATTGGATACAGTACGTTCCATGATGAGCCATATAATCCTATCTACTTTTCGGGATATGCTCTTCAAATGTCTCTTACCTTTTGAATAAAGTTCCATCCAAATAAGTTAACAAGATACCATATGAGATATAGAGTGATAGGAAACCAAATTTTTCACACTTAATGATTTAGGAATGTGATGCTTATGTGAAGCATTCAACATCTATTAAACTTCAAGATAAATTAAATAAATACAAATTTATAGCGGTATTTGATAGAGAGTATCAGACATCAATTTTATTGAGCAAATTGTGTTTGCCTTAAGACATATTACATTCATAGAAAGAATTTTTTTTCTTAAGGAAAGTAGTATGAGTAAGGTAAAACTTAGAGAAGTCCAAGAATCACAAATTCACATCCAGATGGAATAAGAAACCTTAAGTTTATACATATGATATACAACCAATGGTTCAAAAGACACATAGTTTGTGACATAGATACATTAGCCCTCCATTAGATGAGATGTACGTATTAAAAAGGGGAAAGCCAATGTATTGAAGATGGATGATAAGCCTTACTACATTTTAAGATGCAATGTTCAACATTGATTCTTTAAAACGTCATGAAACCATGAGATTTGGAATAGAATCTATATATGCTAACTACGTATGGACTTTGGTGGGTGCTCCTAATGGTACTATACCTATAGTACACAAGTGGGTTTTTAAGTTCAAAATTGACATGGATGATAATGTACATATATATAAAACAAAGCTAATGGCTAAAGGTTACAATAGAAAAACAAGGAGTTAATATTGATGAAACTTTTCGCCAGTAATTGTGCTTAAGTCCATTAGGATCTTATTAGCTATAGTTACATATCATGATTATGAAATCTAGTAGATGTATGTGAAAACAATATTTCTCAATAAGAATTTGCTTGAGGATATGTAATGACACAACCTGAGAGTTTTGAATTTAAGAGATTTCCTAATTAAGCATGTAAGTAGTAAAAGTCTATTTATGGACTTAAGTAAGCATCATAGAGTTAAAACATCCATTTTAATAAGACAAGCAAATGCTTTGATTTTATCAAAAATGTTGATGAAATATGTGTTTATAAGAAGGTTAGTGGGAGTGTAGTATGTGGATTACATATTGTTGACTAGAAATGACATACCGGTGTTTCAATTTATAAACATTTGTTTATCCAAGAACTTCTCCATTAAGGATATAGTTTAAGTGTCCTATTCTCTGGGAATAAAGATCTATAGAGATAGATCAAAAAGGTTGCTTGGGTCATCCTAATCTATGTATATAGACAAAGCGCTAAAGACGTTTAACATGGAGAATTCTAATAGGGACTCTTACCCATATTGTATAGTGTCTTAAAACACAAGAATAAGGAGATAAAATGGATTGCATTCCATATGCTTCGATAATTGGATCAATCATATATGTGATGATATGTCTTAGATCAGGTGTCCCTTATACTTCAAACATAACGAGTAGGTTTCAAACCAATCCTGGTGACGATCACTAGAAAGCTATGAAAGATATCTTAAAATATTTAATAAGGACTAAAGATGCTTTCTTAGTCTATAGAGTAGTTGAAATAGGAGTTTAGGGGTATTCATATACTAGTTTTAAGTTTGATCCAGATGCTGGCATATCACAGTCAGGGTACATTTTTACTTTGAATAGTAAAGTGATAAGTTGGAAATGTTCAAAATAACCAACTATTGTGGATTCTATTATCGAAGTAGATTACCTTTTTGTGTCGGACACGACAAATGAAGTACTTTAGATCTAAAAGTTTATCACTAAACTTAGAGTGGTCCTAGCATTATTGAACCAATAATATTGTAATATGATAACAATGATTCCATTACATAGGAAAATGAACCAAGGTCTTATCAATAGTCCAATGATATACTCAGGAAGTTCCGCTTGATTAAGGAGATAGTGGAGTAGAAAGGCATAATATTAGAGCGAGTTCCAACTGAAGAGAATTTTACAAATCCTCTCACTAAGCCATCATCATATAAGAGATGTATAGATGGATATGACATTATATATATATAGGTGATTGGCTTTAGTTTGAGTAAGAGATTGTTAGTTTATATCTTTATGGCCAATCGATTGGTTACAATTTTATGTATTACAGTATTATTTTAATTAATAAAGGTATTCTTTTATCTTTATGTATTTTATTAGTTTCATTTGATATTTTAATAAAAAAGTTAAAATTCTTGGAATAATTACTGTACAATTAAAATTATAATGACATCATAATTATGATATTCAATTTGCATTTATGTATTATTCCTAAATTTTTCCTAGTTATAGTTTCATCAAGACAAGATATTGATGAAACAATAAAACTAGCACATTTTTTATTTCTTTCTTATGAAGAAAGTAATTGATCTCATAAATTAAAATATAAAGATACTTAAACAAATAGGTAGGTGCTTAAAAAAATAAGTTAATTGAATTAACCTAATTATATGGATTCCAAATAGAATATTACTTATGTGTCTATTTTCTTATTATGATGGTTGTATAATAGATACTTATATATGAGGTTACCAAAGTCTTTCATGTGTGAAATTACTATGTTTGATGCTACTTAGGTCCTATCCTAATTGTGGTAGCTCAGTCGGTAGTACTTAGAGATAGTATGGACCTTATAGAGATAATCGAATAAGTTAATAAAGGATTTGTCACTGTAAAGTCATTACAGATAATGTTTCAAAGTTTTTGATTAATAGTGATTCAAGGAATTTTCTAACTAGAGTGAATTGAAATTTAAAAAGTGCTTTTAAATATCAATTATAAATCAATTACTAATTAGTAATGATTGGATTTATAAGAATAGAAACTAAATTCATAC
Source organism: Erythroxylum incrassatum (assembly GCA_026546855.1). Taxonomy (NCBI): domain Eukaryota; kingdom Viridiplantae; phylum Streptophyta; class Magnoliopsida; order Malpighiales; family Erythroxylaceae; genus Erythroxylum; species Erythroxylum incrassatum. The sequence continues at coordinate 34,573,935 of JANVCL010000005.1, read as the reverse complement.
TCTATGTCTAATTAGAACATTGGATAATGAAATGATTAAATGATATATCATAACCATGTATAGACAAGTTGGGTGAAACCATTTTTACATTTCTTATATTTAGGCAGTCGTGACAAGTTTTAAAATGTTAATCTTGATCTATAATTATAAATAGTTTAACTGGAGAATTAAATATAAATTAAAAAGAAGTTTTAATTTATCTAATTATAATTATGAATTAGAATTATAATTTATAATCATTGCCAATATATTAGGAACTTAATGGGCCACACATAAAGAGTAGTTAAAAATAGAAAAATTATTTTAAATTAAGATATACTTAATTATGAAGTTTAAGAAACTTCAAACATCAAAGATGAGATATTTTATTAAAATTAAATTATAATTATAATTAGAGTTTAACTTTAATTATAATTAGGAGATTTAATTTTAATAAGAAATAAAAAACCATAATGTTTTCTATAGATAGGAAATAAGCATAAGGGAGCTAGCACTCCTACTTATCCCTCTTAAATATTAAGTTCTCTTTCTTTGCTATATGGATATAGTTAGAGGCTGGATACTTAAACAGCTCATGGTTGACACCTTTGGAAAGAGTTTTGGCTAGAACTCAATTTATATGATTCAATTTGCTTTTACGACTTATGTTTTCAAGTTATTAAATTATTGATATCTGATTGCGAAATTGTTAAATTTTATATTTTTCACTATGTTTGTGATTAGATCATAGTTGGGTTTCCTACATCTCTTATCTAAAATAATTAAAAATGTAACATAGTAGTTACGGCTCTGTAAATTTTTTTAGGAATATTATATCAATTTATCATGGTCCTAGTTATGTCTTGCAATGTTTTATTTTTTTCTCTCAATAACTCCATTTTGTTGAGGGGTCCTTAGAGTAATTTTTTTTGAAAGATACCATTATATTCATAAAAGGCTTCAAATATTTCATTCTCAAACTCGCTACCATAATCACGCCTAACTGATGCAATAGAGAGTTCCTTTTCATTTTGAACCCTCTTTACAAATTTAAAAAATGCAGCAAAGCATTTGTTTTTGCTTGCTAAGAGAATAACCCATGTAAATATAATAAAATCATAAACTATGAAAACAAAGTATAGAATTTACCACCTAAACTAGCAACTTTAGTTGGAATAAATAAATCCATATAAAATAATTACAAAGGTCTAGTGAAGTTACCACATTTTGCTTTATAATGAGCTCTTAGAATGTTTTCCCATTTATCAAGATCCATAAATCCTATCTTTCTCAAATTTAAACCTTGAAATTCCACTAATAAGTAGCTTGGAATTGAGATTGGAAATAAGGTCCATGCTTATATGTCTAAACCTCATATACTAAATCCATGCATTTCACTAATAGACATTAAGCATTTTATATTTTGGTTAGAGAAATTATCAACATCTATTGGATATATATAATCTTGTTTCTTTCCTTAAAATATCATTTTGTTGTACAATGCATACCTTTCCTTAAAAAATACTTCGTACTATTTGTCACATAGCTCACTGATACTTGATAAGTTATGCTTCAATCCATCAATTAACATCATATTATCAATAATTGCAACATCCCACTACCATAAAGCAAATACCCGAATACCCTAAGAGCATCCAAGTACATACCTTATGATGATGGTATGTTGGAGCAAACAAATCCAATATACACATGGCAATCTAACTA
>JANVCL010000005.1:34553003-34570415 GCA_026546855.1 Erythroxylum incrassatum | reverse complement strand
CATTAAAAACACCACCAACTGCATTCACATGGTCAGTAGAATCATCTTGCATAGTAGGACATGTATTAGCATTATGATTATGCATAGAACAAATAGAACAAACAATAGCTTGCATATGACCTCTCATCAAGGTTCGCATCATAGAAGTAAGCTCATTAACCTTGTTCTCTAGGTTAGAGACACTTACCTCATTCACTCATCTATGATTAGCTCGTGTGCTAAAATTGCTTGAAATTTGCAGCCATATTAGAGATTAAATGCCTTGCTGCCCCAGGTGTTTTGTTCACCAAAGCTTCACCACTAGCTGCATCAACAATACTCCTATCTTGGGGAGTTAACCCCTCATAAAAACATTGAATAAGGAGTTGGTCAAAATTTTGGTGGTGGGGACATTGATTGTAGAGCTTCTCGAACCTCTTCCAATACTCAGATAATGATTCACCATGAGCTTATCTTATCCCACATATCTCCTTCCTAATGTTGGCAGCTCTTGAGGCTGGGAAGTACTTTTCCAAGAAAATTCTCTTAAGGTCATTCCATATCCTTATGGATCCATATGGGATTGAGAACAACCACTCCTCAGCTGCCCCCTTCAAAGAGAAAGGAAAATCTTTCAGCTTGACTTGCTCCTCCTCCACACCATTCGGCTTCATTCCATCGCAAATCATGTGGAACTTATTAAGATGAGCATATGGATCTTCAATTGCAAGGCCGTTAAAACAAGGAAGCAAATGGATAAATCCAGGTTTTAGCTCAAATTAGCATTCTCAACATTAATAAAAAGAGGATGGTTCTCCAAGTCAGGAGCAGCAAGCTCCTTCAAAGTCCTTTGTTACGCAACTGCCATGTCTTCTCGGTAATGGAAAGTGTGAGTGGTATCGAGAACAGGATCAACTTAGATTTTGGATGGTGATGAGTCAGCGAGCTATGCACGTGTGAAAGATAACTCCTTCTCAAAGTTTGGTTGGAAGAGTGGATTAAATGAATGGCGTTGTTCAAGGATGATGGGATCGTGCAACGATGTATGGGCTGGTGTTCATGTGGAGTTGATCAAGAAATCTATGTAGAATTGATCTAAGTCGGCTTGTTCTTGATCTGAGAGTTGCTCTACGGATGATTGCGACATACAACTTTCAAAACAAAGGGTTAAACGCACCAAATCACAAAAAGAAAGAAAAATAACACAAACTATAAAAGAAAGATAAAAATCAACACTTTGATCCCCGACAGCGGTGTTAAAAATTTGGTAGGTTGCTGTTAGCCTACAAATTTATTCCTCTATTTAAATTGATTTGTAGTATAGTGAAGCAAGGGTATCGTCCCACAGAGATCAAAACATAAGGAAGATTGTTTTACTTTTAAACAAAGTATGTGTTAATGGTAAAGGGGAAAATAGAAATTGAGTGCAAGATATAGGAGCAGATTGGTGGATTTGTTTGCTTGCGTTAAAAGTGAACAAAAAAAGAAAGGAGAAGACGTGATGTAAGTTTAGAAAATTAAAACAAAGCCGAAAGTTTTCAAGAGAGAAATTGCTAAGAAAGTTTGAGTAAAAATTTTAGATTAATTAAAGACCAATTGCAAAGGTTTTCGCTAAATCCTTAGGTTGTTTTTAATCATTGAAAACGAATTATATCTTAGATTGGAAAATTAGGTTCATCAAGCAAAGATAGATGCATTCAAAACAAGCATGACAAGCAACAACATCTTGTTACTGCATTAATCCCAAACTAGCATGAACAACACAATAACAAGATCATTAAGATTAAAATCAAGTCTACTGAACCTATGTTAATTTTCAACAAATCTAGCATGCATAAAATTAACCTATGTCTTGATCCAACTAATTAAAACCAACATACAAGCTTTAATTTTAATTAGTTGTTGCTACTTAACCTAATCAATTTATTGTCTAGCAGTTAAATTAATCAGATAGAATATAAATTATTGATGCAAAATTTGAATTCATGACTTCAAATCCACGTGCATAATTCAACAATCATGTCCAGACCTAGAGCTGATGCACTCATATTTTCTTATCATTTTATACTTTTACACTTAGTTTTTATTCACATTTGATGTCTAAATCACATAGCTTACATTGATTTTATCATTTCAGGTGTTTTAGGTGTCAAGTGAAGAAAATCATGCTAAGGATGAAGATTTAGGACTTCTGGATGTCATTTTTAGAGTGAGGAGGTTGAAATACCCTAAAGTAACGAAAGTTGCAGAAATCCTAATCCTATAAGGAATCCTACTTCAATTAGGGTTTCTACATTCTGAAAGATTCTTGTTCGCCACTACAAAAAATGGATCTAGGAAAATCTAGACAGTCAAGGGACATGTAGATTGGGAGAAATGAAGATTTCTAAAAGACAAAGTCCTACCTTGTAAAGGTCTTAATTTGGCAAGAAAAGAAAAAAAAACCTACTTCTACTTGGAAAAGAAATCATGTCCTTGTAGATATCCTATGTCTTCAAGGAAAGAAAGACCTACTTTTACTTGGAAAAGAATTCCTCTCAAGACCTCCTCCAATATAAATAAGGTCCTTCAACATTAGTTGGGAGGTATTCACGTTTTCTAGCTTCTTTGGATGTGAATTTCTCTTCTTTTCTTTCTCTTCTACGTTTTCTCTCTCTCCCTAAGTAGAAACCCTAGTTTTATTTCCTTCTTTTCTTCTTCTTATACCCAAATTCTGAACTATGTTTTCTATTATAATTTTTAACTTTGTTTTAGTTAGAATTATGAACTAAATTCTCTTTTCCAATTGTTGAGGCTATTAGCTAAATTCATAGTTGTTTTTATGAGAATCATGCGCATATAATTGATGAATCTATGATTGGAAATTTGTGCTCTTGATCTGGACATGATTGTTAAATTATGTACGTGGATTTGAATTCATGAATTTGAATTTTGCATGAATAATTTGTATGCTATCTAATTAATTTAATTACTGGACAATAAATTGATTAAGTTAAGTAGCAACAACTAATTAAAATTGAAGCTTGTATGTAGGTTTTAATTAGTTGGATCAAGATATAGGTTAAGTTTATGCATGCTAGCTTTGTTGAAAATTTACTTAGGTTCAACAGAATTGATTTTGATCTTAAGGCTCTTATTATTGTGGTGTTCATGCTAGTTTTGGATTAATGTAGTAACAAGAAATTATTGTATGTCATGCTTGTTTTGAATGCATCTATCTTTGCTTGATGAACCCTAATTTTTCAATCTAAGATGTAATTCGTTTTCAATGATTAAAAACAACCTAAGAATTTAGTGAAAACCTTTGCATTTGATCTTTAATTAATCTGAACTTTTTGCTCAAATTTTCTTAGCAATTTCTCTCTTGAAAATTTTTGACTTTGTTTTAATTTTCTAAACTTAAATCACGTCTTCTTCTTTCTTTTCTTGTTCACTTTTTAATGCAAGCAAACAAAACCCCCCAATCTAGTCCTATATCTGGCATTCAACTTCTATTTTCCCCTTTGACATTCACGCATACTTTGCTTGAAAGTAAAAAATCTTCCTTGTGTTTTGATCTTTGTGGGACGATACCCTTACTTCACTATACTACAAATCAATTTAAGTAGGGGATTAAATTTGTAGGCTAACAGTAACCTACCAAAATTTTGGCGATTTTCCATATATTATTTATTCCTTTTTTCTTAAATATCTCATTATCATCCTTAGCTATGAAGCCCATGTAAGTTACTTATCCTTTAAATTTTTTACTTTTGGAATCACACGTGTTATCCCAAGTGGAGGCTTTAAGTGCCTTCTTATTTTTAACCCTCTTCTCCTTCTTTTCATTTCTCTCTTTTTTTTTTAATTTTCTTTAAGGAGAGGGCATTAAGGCTTAACATGTCTAGGTTTTCTATAATGTAAAAAAAATAATATTATTTAATTTACATTTTGAAATCTATCTTACCACCCTTGAAATTCTTTCTCTTTTAGTGGTTCTTTCTCATTAAAAACTTCTAGAATTTTCTAATGATTAGGGAAATATTTTCCTCATCACTTTCACTAGCCGATGTCTCTTCTTTTTTACTTGAATCCTTATTAAAAAATTTGAAAGCTAAGTTATTCCTCCTTAGAGTCATTATCTCTTTTTGTTTAGTCTACTTCAGACTCATTTCATAGGTGACTAGTGATCCAATAAGTTCCCCTAATAGTAGTACATTTAGATATCTTACTTCTTTGATTTCCATCCCATTGGATTCCTAAGATTTTGGAATAGACCTAAGCAATTTTCTCACTATTTTAATATTTGGATTTATCTTCCATAAACCTTTGAGGGTATTAATAATATCAATAGGTCAAGTATGTTTGCTAGATATGTTGTCATCATACTTCATTTGAAATAGTTCATATTAATGTGTTAGTATGATCACTTTGGTCTTCTTTATGTGAATTGTTCCCTCAGTGGAACTTTTAAAGTATGTCAATTTTTTTGAATTGTTTCATATATAGAGCCTTTGTTAATTTCATTTCTTTCCAATACACAAAATTAAATGTGAATAGCCTTACTATTCAAGGAAATTAATCTGTTATTTTGATCATCTCATTCTTCTTTTAGTTTGGGAACCTTTTTATCATTTATAACTTTAGCGAACCATTTAAAACAATTTCCTATAAGTCAATATTTTATACGTCAAGAAATTTTTGTTATTATTTCTTAATAGAAATAGTCATGTTCATGACAAAAAAAAAGAAGTGCTACTAATATTTTGGTTCTCTTGACTAAGTGAAGATGCACCTAGATATGTCATGACTCAAATTTATTTGAAATTATAAATAAAGAGATTCATTTTAGTACTACTTATTGGTCCCTAATGGCACCTAGGAGAGGATGAATTTGGTGTTTATAAAATTAAAAATTATTTTCTCAATAATGATGGTAATTTGACAAGAATCAATATATAATGTAAAATAGCTTAATATAAATCTTTTTTTAATGGAGGAACTCAGTCGCTACCCTTTGGAAGCACATTGGGTAAATCTCCAGATTGATGCAATAGCCTGCAAATCACGTCAATTGGGTACTTTGCACTAGACAAGCCCTGTACGACAGGCTCAATCGAGAGAGCGTAGGTAGAGGGAATCGAACACATGACCTTTTAGCCCCATGCCCTATACCCCGCCACTCCACCAACTCAACCATTCCCTAGGGGGCACTTAATATAAATCATTAACATAATTTAACAAAAATTTGAAGAGTGTAAGGAAAGAGAAGAAAAACTAATTTATAGTGATTCGATTAATAACCCTTGCCTATGTCCATTATCTAAGACCTTTTTTATAATTTTTACTATTTTTATTTTTTTAACAAGGCAAAGAAGAACCTCCTTACAGGAAATTATTTTTTCAAGAGTAAATAGAAACTCTTTATTCGACTAAATCTATAAGCGCACATGTTAATAAAATTGTTTTCTATAGTATTGATTCCTTATGGAACTATATCATTATATCTATTAATCATAGCCTAACAAATAAACAAAAATAAAGATTTGATGAAAGAATTATACTACTAAACTAACAAAAGCAATATAAATAACCAGTAAGGAAAAACCAATTAATTAAATGTTAGGATACTAGGTTTCACTTATAAGTAATTCCAATTATCATACAATTTTGATTATCCATGTTAAGATGAAAATTAACTAAAGGTATCCATGCCGTCTCTCAAGGCATATAACTACATCTAATCTCTTAGTGTACACAAATTATATTTCTCCTTTTAGTCCTTCATATAGTCCTTAAGATTAAATCTATATAATCTCAAGTTAAGAACAAGGAGAATAAATTCAACTAAAAAATAATCAAATCATTCATTCGTAATTGGAAGATTCTTTATAAGTTATATCCATAACCCTAACTAGGATTTCTAACCACTAAACATTAGCAAAAAAAAATCAATATAAAGGAAAGAGTAAAATAAAAGACGAAGAGAGGATGTCACAGGCTCCTCTAATTTTGTTGTAAATCCTCCTTCATTACTAAGAAAAATTAGCTACAAGTATTTATATCTAGGTTACAAAAGGAGGGTCCTAGACTATCTAAACTTGAGAAATAACATATTTTTATAAGTTATGCCTAAAAACCAACATAGGACCAACATTAACACCAACGTTGGTTTTAACTTTTATTCATTGTGAGTCAATATATAATTGGTGCAAACACCAAGTTATTACTAGTGCTGACTTTATTTTATAAATTTCTTTGTAAAATAGTGAAAAATGCGACACTAATCTAAGATCAACTGTTATGCTTGTCTTGTTTTGTTTATTAACTTCTCAAACCTTCATAAAAGATAGACACAATTATTTATGCATGCCAAACACCTATTATACCTTATTCCACCAACTTCTTTACTTTTTGACATCTCTTACATAAATTAAACCTCCAATGTCTCTAAAGAGTTACGGTGTGCTTGTTTGGGGGTATGGAAAAAGGGGTATAGGTATGCAATGAAAATTAATGTTTGGTATGAACTTATCAGTGAAAACCTAAGAGTTTCATTCCTTGATTTTGGACAATCCTCTATTCCTCTCATAATCCAAAGGAATGTTTGAGAGAAATGAGAGTGAGAGCTACATTTTTAATTTTTTATATATAAATGATAAATAAAAGGTATAATTATGAGCCAAATAACTTCATAAGTAAAGCTTTGCATTCAATCAGCAATAAGAAAAAGATACCCATACATGTAAAGGGTTTAAACTGGATTGAAGCAGCCATACATCATGACCTTTGAACAAGGTTCTGAATAAAGGGTGTAATCTGAATGGGGTGAACTAAATCCGGTAGTTCAATTGCATGGATCTTTGGATAATGCTTACTCCTGAAACTTACTCATGGCAAAAATTTAAGAAATTATGTAAACTAGAAGATAGTTGGAATTCATGACGTTATGTTTCAATTGCTTTCAATGTGTGTACCGGAAAATGTAAACAGGAAAGAATGGAGCATGTGAAAAAGTTTGATTCTTTCCTCACTAAAATTTAAAAGGTCAAAGAAAACAAACAGGAATGAGAATCAAGGCTAGAAGACAATAGATGAAGAGGAATCCGAGTAGGTATCCCTACGAAAGCATCTTGGCGGTTGAAACTGATGAATCTTAGGATGAGTCCTGGGCGAGGAAATTGTTTCAACCTTCAACCTTCAACCAGTTAGCCGGAGAGTTGGACTGAACAGGGGTTACAGTTACGGCATAATACTATACCTTGATCCTCGACTCTCAATGCTTTCTGCAGGCGTCAGTTCAGCGTTTATGATTACGCTGTTAAGATAATGACATATCATGCTCATAACACAACCAAAGGGTTCTTTTCCTAATTTGTTGCTTAATAAATGACACAAAGAGCATTATGAGTCCAATCCAGAATATGTTCTTAGCAAGAGATAATACCATCAGATTAACCAACTCCTTAAGAAAATGCCCCAAAGACAGTAATTTTCAACCCTATCTTAAATTGTCATTTCAAGGATAAAATTGATAACCGAGCATAAAAATTATCAAAATTATCTTCAAAACTGCAATTACAACAATTTTATACCCACAAATATGGTAATTTGGGAACAAGATGTCCAAATCTTTTCTCTATAAAGGTGATAGTGATACATATTTTTTTGGTAAATCAAAAAGTCTAAAAATTCCAAAATGTTTTGAACTCCTTTACTGAAGCCTCCCAATTATAAATTTTTAGTTACATGGATACATAGAAAAGCTATTCAACTTTGTATGAAAATGATTTCAAAAGACAACCTCAAGCTGTAGTAATTTCTACCGACTTCTTCAGGGCTTGCAGTAAGCTTCTCATAATCCTAGCTTCACCAGGTGGTGGCTCATCTTTTAAGGGCCCATTTCTTATGGCTCTGAAAATTGGAGCAGAATCAGCTGAGGCAGGAAAGACCAGGCAATCTATGTACACAAGAACCTCTGTTTGCCCTTCGCCGATTGTAATGAAACCCAACCTGGCGCCTCCTGGTATCTTATCTACCTGTGCACAGAAATTCCACAAATTGGGAGCATTTAGATAGTATTTGCTTATATTCGAAATCATATCTTAAAGAATCCCATCAACTTACAAATCAACAAAAAGCATTCGTTTTGGTACATCATAATCTAATGTTCTAATGGCAGCAGTTTGGCTTCAGCCAAGAACACAGATTAACAAAAAGTTCAGAGGTCTTTCGTTTAGAAATGTAGACCTTTTCTCCTAATATTATAGACATGTGTTAGTGAATATATAAAACTAATTAAGTTGGCCTCACACAACAGCTTAAGCTATTGTGGTGAAACGGTTACTTAACATGGTATCAGAGCCTTTGAGACCAAGTTGTCGTGAGTTCAAATCTTACCACCCACCTATTATTAAGCACAAGGTAAAGTAAACCTGTGCAAATTTCAAGTTCAAAAGGCTTTCACTTGAGGGGATATGGTAGTGAATCTATAAAACCAATTAAGTTGACCTTACACAACATCTTAAGCTATTGTGTTAGATATAGTTACTTAACATCATGCAAGTCAAGAACTAAATTACCCAAATCCTGGTATGTTGACGAAGCCAATAAATCTAATACAAATCAAGACTCTCGCGGATTCAAGCTTGGACATCCTTCGACTTGCGATCAATCAGCAATAAGAAAAAGATAAAACAGGCATTGTCTGCCAAAGGATATGTAGTTTTGAATAAGCTTGTGCCTTGTGATCTTCATATTGCTTATACTAAGTTTCCGAAGATTGGACTTCAAATTATATAATCTTCCGGTAGAATCAAGATTAACGAAGAAGAAGAAAATAAAATTAAAAAAAACGAACCTTTAATGGCACTGGAAGTGGGAGATTCGCGCCTTGGCAAAGACTATTAGCCCACTGAGACAATTACAGAAAGGAAACATATAAGAAGGGAGAAGAAAGAGAGTTCACTTTTCCATGCCCGAAAACATACTAACATTTGTGTCTTTGGTTTTATTTGAGTACCTGGAAGAGCAAGCTCTCGAATCTCTGAAGGTCAGTATCCACAGGAAGTTTCATGGTTCCCAAAGACACACCATCTTTTTGGTCGTCAGCACTCACAATGGCGTCATTCTGAGAAGAGGATTTGGCGACTACAGTGGGATACATTTGGTGACCGTAAAAATGGCACGGCTTAGAGAGGTTCAAATTGGAGTCTCGTAGGAGTGAAGAGGAAACGAAAGGCAGAGATGAGGAAGTGGGACGCAGCTGTGAAGTGCAGAGCGTGGGATAGAAATAGAGGAGTTGCAGTTGCTTGATAGTACGAATTGTACTTGTCGCCATAGGTGAACTTCTTTACTTGCACACACTGAGACAGAGAAGAGAGAGAGGATAAGAGAACAGCTTTTGAGATTTTCTAAGGTAGGGAAAAGCAAGACATCGTGCCACCGTGGATCAGTGAGCGTTCGTCAGTGCACTGGTACGGATCAGATCATTCATCTGTTATAATTCTAATTTAATTGTGTTTTATAAAAATCTATCTATTTAATAAATAAAATTTACAAAATTTAGACGATTAAAATAGCACCGAAAATTCAATAAATAGACGATTAAAATAGCACCGAAATAGAAGACACACTGAAGTTAAGAATAAAAAATCAAACAATAGGACATCAGTAATAATTGACAGTGTACTCCATTCATGATTTTGTTAAGAACATCAAATAACATTGCTCTTTTTTATTTTTGGGATAAACATTATATTGCTCGCTAATCCAATTTTATAAGGTGTTTGGTTGACTGGATTTATTCTTTATATTATGTTATTCGCTAAGAGTTTACTTACTTTTTGAGTTTAGGTAATAAGTAAACTTATCCTCCCTATTTTTGTCTATTTCAAATAGATAGGAAATAAAAATGAGAACTTATTGGACAAAAATATCCATCAAGAATCCACATAATTACTTAACTATAATAATAATAATAATAATAATAATATAGTTAGTAAAAACTAATGAATATTTTAATATTTTTATTATTATTATTCGGGAAAAGAATGCAAATTGTGAATTGGAAAGATAACCAAGACTTTATCATACAAATGCTATTTTCGTCTCTTCATGTTCAAATTTATACAACCGAAAATGGCAGTGACAACCTTGCCTGCTGACTCCTAAAATCCAAGATTGTAAGATCACCCAAGTTAGCAATTGTTCACATTTTGGCTTTTTAAGTACTCAGGAGGAACAAACTTGGAAATGTACATAAATTATGAGGAACAAGCTTCAAGCTTGGGAAGGAGACTTCGCCAAGCATCTGCAATACCATTTGCCAAACGTGCCTGCCCTTTGGCAAATTCATGGAATGCAACCCCCATGTCCTGGGTTTTCTGTTCTTGAAAACGTACTATCTCTTCATTCATCAACCTTACAATTGTCTCAAATCTTCTCGTGGCTTCCTCACTCTCCTCTTTCAACTGCACCAGAAAACAACATTTAGACATTTTATGGTGATTCTCCTTCAGTTCAAAGGTCTACTCAGATACTGTAAATTACCTCCTTATATTCAAATTCAGCCTCTCCTACTTTGTCAGACCGCGTTAACAAGAGCTTGTCACTGCAGGTAACACATCAACAACAAATGTCAAAATCCTCTACTTTATTAACTAAAGACAACCAATCAGCTTAGTGAGTTAAGGCTAGTTAAATCGATGTTATCTACGAAAAGTAGTCCTAAAAGATTCGGAATTATCTTCACTATTCTACCAATCATTTTACATGATGCAAGGACTATTAGCTAGAAAGTAGTTGATGTTTAAATGCCAGATCAAACTTATTCAAATTGCATGCATAAATGTTGTAGTTTGGGATATCTACATACATATACCAGCAAGCACTAGGGTAACAAGAGGAAAGGCAAGCTTGTCCTTAAAGGCAACTTTAAAGGCATACATGACAAAAACCAAGAGAAAAGGATGATCAGACTATACAGATTTATCTCCTTCAATTTAATTGTTTCAGCCAGTTCACATTGATGCCTGAAGGCATTAGCCCTCTCTGCTATGGTGGCCTGATTCAGATAATGGAAAGGGGTAATCAGCTTCTAGAACAAGCGAGTAATAGGTAAACAGGAAAAGGAAAGAGTTGGCAACCGCTGAACAAGCTAAACAAACCTTTACCGACTGCACAGCACGAACATAATCTTTCAAGGGCTCTTCAAAATTCATCAAGAGTTGATGGGCCTGTAAATTAACAGAAATCCATTACGTACATCAAACATCAGATCAGGGAATCTGAGTAGTCGTGAAAACAGATGCAGCAAAAATACACAATCTGAAGAGCAATTTAAGCCACCTCTTTCTGCAGTTTAACGGATAAAATCTCTGATTTTGTCCCAACCTCTGAAAATGCCTTTCCAAGAGTATCTCCCTCACAAGCGCCAAGAAGCTTGGCTGCCTTCCCAAAATCTGACAGAGATTGTCCCAATTCTGGAGAAGAAATGAAATCCATGAGAGGACAAGGATTCATCTAAGAAGCATATAGAGTGATAAAAATGTGTTATGAGATAAAATAACTTCAACAGCAGGTCAACTCTTATTACCTCTATGCCTCTTCACAAGGCGATATGCATGCTTCTGAGCTTCAGCTAAATGGTTTTCAAGCTCAAAAATGTAATGTTTCATCTTTTCATATTCAGGATTTGATTCCTCAACAGGTTTTTCTTTCCCAAGGACAACATCTGTCACTTTAGATTGCACATCCTGCAACATATTTAGAACATTACTTTGACAGATCTCATACAACTAGATGCATTCATAAGAAAGCCCCTGCGGGAAACTTTAATATAAATTAGGAATTAGGAAAGCTCTATGCTAAATTCGCTTTAAGGCAGGAGAACAATTCTCCAATCAAATGTTAATAATCAAATCTGCCACCTCACAACAGATGTTCTACGGAAATAAATGTTTAATTAAATCATAATGGAATATTTTAAAAGTGTAGCATTGCCTTGTTTATCCCAGAAAAGGTTGCAATGATACAAACCAATAAAGTAGGACAGTGTTGAGGATTACAATTAGACCAGGCTATTCAAATGTCATAGTGAAACAACCTGATGACAAATTGACCGCATAAATAGATATGCAAAATTATGTATAAATTTCTAGCATGCATCATTTCAGCATTTAAGCAGCTAGCTTATTTATGAAAAGAACAGCTATCATATTCTATTGTATATAACTGATGTGGCTAGTACTTGTAAATACCACATTCGCACCTTGAAAATTTGCATCAAATCAGCAGGTTTCTTCTTAAAGATGCCAGTATCTTGGGACCTTAGTCTCTCCATTGTCTGAGAATGAGATAATAGCTAAACATCAATTAAGGACAGGATAATGCATGAAAACCATTGTGTATATAGCACTTGATTATTAGGCCTGTGAACTTTCTTCAAATAATAAAGTTTCTCAAACAAGTTTCCTAGTTCACCAGTTCATGTTGAAGGTGGCACTTCTGCTGCTCACTCATGAAGCATGGGAGTAAGCTTCTAAATTGAATTCTACATAAAACACTGCAGTAATTGTACCAAAAGATATGAGAAGTTGGCAGTTTCAGGCAGTGGTTTATGAAAAGTGTAACCATCAATGCTGTTGGCATTAATGCAGACCCAGAATTCAAAAAGATGAAACAGGAAATTCAATAACTAATATATTATCTGACAGATACGTCAAAACTACCATGGTCGTTTATCGAATCATCTACTCAGACGGTCAAAAGATAGGAACGTTGAAGGAACAACTTATATGCAGTAAAAATTGGCACATGAAATCATATTTGAAACTACTTCTTACCTTGTTTTTGATGTTCTATTTTTTCATTAGTAAATAAAATCCAGTTCACTAACTGTGTTATCAAATCAGGAAAGGACTCTATTGTACGCCATATACCAATCTAGTCTTATTTACAATTATCACTATTTTCCTTCCTATAAGGGACATATTCTTATTTTATCACTTCTAGACTTTCCATTAAAGACAAATATTAGATTTTTTTTTTCTAAACGGATAAAGATGTAGAGGCATTGTAAGAAAGTAAATTCACCAAGTTCAACATTGGCTTAGCTTATAGTCACAATTCCAACATAGCAATGTCTAAGAGCATCACTGCCAAGCGTGGAAAGTCCTTAAGAAAGGATCCTGTTAACCTTTCCGACAGCGGATAAAAATACTGAACAATAACCAAACCATGAAAATTAAAAACATTACCTCTTCGTCTGCCTGCAAAAAGGTCCTCAGATCCTCACTTTGTTGAAGATCCTGGTGTGAAGCTACACGATTAACAAATACATCCAGTGCTTGACGCCTCATCTCAATAAACTCAGCACTGAAACGGAATTTCTCTGAAGTAGAGAGGATGAAAAGATTTTATACTAAATCTTAAAATTGAAAGAACCGGAGACATAACCTCGCACAAAATGATAACTCACTGCTGACTGAAAAATATTTTGAAAGTTGAGGGAAATCATTTCACAAGACTTAATTCACATTTGGTTATGTCTTCTTCTGATTTAATGAACATGAAACCAATCCAAACACTACAAAATGATACTAGTTTTCAAGAGTCAGCATTCATCACTCACAGGCATGATTAGTTGATCAAGCACGCTGACAAATCTTAATATCTGAAGCAACAGTATAGGCAGACATCATAGTAAGACAAGTAGTAACTTCAGAATAATTTCAGTCATATGGACATAAGATACTCCGGTTTGAGAAAGAAGTTGTGTACTTCCTCTGCTTTGAACCCATATGATCCCTTTCCACAATAATCAAACTTTGTCCATTGAAACCAGAACCAAAAAGTGCCCATCGACAAGCGTATTCTTAACAACAACTAAACTGATCTCTCACAACATCACAAAATCAAAACTAGCTCAGCAGTTACATTCACATGCAGTTATTTACTCCATTCAGAAACTATAAGAATGGTGCACAGTTAATGGTTCAATAAAAGTAAAAACAAACAGTGATGAAATAAAGTTGAAGTATTGCCATTTGGTAGATTGTCACACCTACAGTACTCTTCTCTGGAAGAGGAGGAACGAAAATTCCCTTGTATCTCTCGAAAAGCCGATCCCGCAACCACACGAAATCGCTATATCGCCGAATCACAATCTTATCCGTACCTTGATACTCCGGAAAATTTGACTGCAAAAAAGGGTCATTTTTGCACAAAATATCTCAACAAGTACACTTTCCAGGTTATAAGTTGAAATCATGGACAAAATCAAATGAACGCCAAAACCCTAACACCCAATGTCAGATGAAGAACAAAGACCTTGGTAATGACCCGGTAGGAAATATAAGCCTGTACGCCATTTCCCAATTTCACAGGATCGGTCACCGAAACCGAGAGGTACGACGGCGAAGAAGGAGATCTAGAGCTCTGCAACGGCCCCGAGGAACTTCTCTGCTGTTGAATTTGACGAATAACCCAAAAAAAAACAGGAAACATGAGCAGAAATAAGTGGCTAAAATGTAATATAAGCATTGAATTTTATTAAGAAGCAAGAACTTTTTTGAACCGGAGGGGAGGAGGTGATGGTGGTCGTGGCAGACAAGTAATTTACCGTAGTAATCATGGTCGAAGGAATAAGAAATCTGTGTGTGCTGTTCAGGGTAAAGGGAGCACAGAGGTTTTAACAGATAAATGTCGGATAAAGTGCGCCTATGGGCTGCGCAGTGACCGCCGAGAAAATGTTACAGATAGAAGAGATTTTGAAGAGCAGCGGCGCGTGGAAGTGTCGTGAAGGGAGGTGCATTGATGACTTTGACTTGTAAATAAAATTAATTGATGGGAATAAGTAATTTATATTTAATTGTACGGAGTTTACACGGCTTGGAAGCATTAGCATGATCTTGACGTTAGAAGATAAGTCCAATGACAACTTGAGATCATGTACTATACTTTAAATGTAATCGTTTCTTTTTTGTCTTTCAAATATCTGCTTAGAGGCATAATAACTGATTTACGTTTAATTCTATGGAATTTGCACAATCGGAAATATTAGCATGTCTGCGAGAAGTACATGTTTTAAAATATTCATAATAACTTATAGACGATGTTTAAAATTTGAAAGTTAAACTGTTTAAGGTTTAAAAAGTTGAAATATAATTAAAAGAGATTGGCCTTATCTATTAAAGAATTTGAAGTTTAATTGAAAAAATATATTATTAAATACATATTTATTTATTTATTTTTGTTTATAAAAACTTATTAATTTATAAAATTTGATTGAATAATTAATAAATTAATCAATTTTAACAATATTTTAAAAATTAAACTGGTTCCATAGTTAACACTTTGATTTTCTAAAATTTTTTATTCGATTTTCAACTTTCTAGTTTAATTTAGTTTAATAATCTTTATTGTTAAAAATTAATTAGTTTATTAATTAGTCGGTCAATTTTTATAAACAAAAGTAAATCGATTACTTTTTATTTAACAGTCTTCTTTTTCAATTAAACTTTAATTTTTCAATGGTAAAAATAGTCTGTTTCAATCAATTTTCAAATACTTTAATTTTTCAATCTTTCACTAGATTTATGATAGTCTAATACTAACTAAACTTTTTAAACTTTAAATCTCTTATTTCATAGATTTAATTTTCGGTTCAATTTTAAAAATATTATTTTTAATAATAAAAATTACTAAAATAAATCAACCTAAAAGTTAAATAGTTAATTATGTACATTTCTGATCTTTAAGCTTTTTCTTTCATGTTGGTCACTTCAGTCACAACTTCTTTACTTGATCATGCATATCAATGTAATGAAAATGCATCAAATCATATATTATTCTATCAATAACTCTCATTTAGTGTGCATAATCATATAACACATTCATCGGATCTAAGTCCGGCATTTAACATATAGTTGAGAACATAATTTTCATATTCCCATTCAATTTGCAAACACTTCTAATACAATCTCAAATATCAAACTCCTCAGACCATCAATGTCAGGAAATAACATAATCATATCAGTAACAGTTCAATATCTAATAGTTAATTAAGAGCAATTCAAATATAGTGAGTAAACATCCAGTTTAACTCACAGTATGCTCTAGATAGCTATTGCCTTGACTGTAACATCCCCCTACAGGAAGGGTAAAATGATAAATTAGTAAAGGGCTCAGAGGGTTAGGATTGTTGTGACCAATTCATGCATATGTCTGCTTATAATTAGTGAATTGTACACATGAAAAATAATTGTATATGCATGCATGACATTTTTCGGTATTTGTGTTTAAATGAAATTGTGTTGTGGATAACATGGTAATTGTGTTTGAAAAATTATTTTGAGTGATCCATTGTGTGTTTTCTATTTTATGAAAATTTTAGAAAATTTTCTTAAATTTTCTGGGAAAAATTCCCAGATCGAAAAAAATCGCCAAGTAGCGAACCAGTTGATTTTTTTGGTATCGAAAATTTCTGTCCAATGGCACTAAAATATTGGGTACATTATTTTGGGATTGAAATTAGGGCCATTGGAATTGAACGGGTCAATTATTCATTTCATTAGGGTTTAATCTTATTCAATATTTTGTCTTTTTCTTATTTTGTCCTTTCTTCTTAATAATGCCAAGTGTCTTAACCCATTAATTGCTTAGGGTATTCCTTCCACGACACTTGCATACTTTTAGACAATTTAATGGTCTTGCTTTCATTCATTCACGATATCTTCAAATTGAAAGAATGAAAAGATGAAGTTTAATGGCTTTTACCCCATCATTCGAAACCTTCAACCTACCTTCCCCTTTTCTTTGATTTCTCCAATTATTCTAGTTAAAATTGTTACTCTTCCCCTACCTTGAGTGTTTCCCTTTCATGCTTACAAGCTTAAAGTGTTTGTGAAGTTAAGTGGAGAAGTTGGTGTATTATTGAAGAGGGAAAAGCTTAGGTAGGTAAGTTTTTGTTTTAAGCTTTAATTATGAATTTAATGAATGAATTGGTTGTTAGATGCATTAAATGGGAGTTATGGTGCATGAATAATGATGTATTGGGCATTAATTTCATAAAGCATGGCTTGATTGTTTGGGTACAAATTCATGTTGGTTGATTTGGAGTGAAGTAGATTGGTTTTAGCTTGGTTTTGGCTTGATTTTTGGAAGGTTAGATTAATGGAAATTTAAGAAAAACCAATTGTGTGTATGCTGCCATTTCTAAGGCTAGGTGCTTAGGTGAAGGTCTTGATGACCTATTGGCTGAATTCTTGTCTCAATTGGATGCTTATTGATGTGTAATTGGCATTGGAAGTGATAGGATATAAGTTTAGGAGCAAAGCTGGAAAATGCAAATTGATCATGTTTCAATGTTTTTGCCATAACTATTTGTGTGGTTATGCTATTAAGGTGAGGTTTGGACCAAATGAAACTTTAGTTGATTGACTAAGATTTCTT
>JANVCL010000005.1:34527928-34542939 GCA_026546855.1 Erythroxylum incrassatum | reverse complement strand
ATGACCTAGTTAGGACTGCTATTTTGTCTTGATTGTATAGAGTAGCTGTGTTAAGTTTTCAGATGAATGTACAGACAGATAAGACTGACAGTTATGTAAATTACTGAGTTTGATGAAATGAAATGGAAAAAGTTTGGGTTTTAAAAAGTTACAATTTCATATTACTGTTTTATTATTATGATGCCATGTGGAGTATAGTGATGTTTGTTTGTAGCTCTCTCTTATCGTAGGATATGTATCGGAGTGACTTACGGGCGTTTCGGTGGACACTCTACGGTAAGGGGGCGCTACATTGACGAGCCAGCAATGTCTGGATGTGGACACTCAATTTGTGCTTTTATATCATGTAATACAAACATATTTACACACCACTAACTTGTTTAATCAAATGGATACTCAATTATACACATGTATATGTGTTATGTTCGATGCATATTCAATTGACTATCCTGCGTATATATCCTTAATCACAAGTTTTGATCATTCATTCATTATAGCTTTTATATATCTAGTTTGCAATTAGGTTATACCATAAGTAAGTTTGATTATTCCAAATTCATCACTCATTCATTCATTAATCCTTTTTTCCCTAATGCTTTATATTCATATAATTTCCCAATTCTCATTCATTTATACCTAGTTCACATTGTTCATATCCTTTGAATCAAATTTGCATTCATAAGAACATCTTTATACCTTTAACATCTCATAAATTTCATATTTAGATACACTGATATCAAAACAATCCATTCCTTAAGTTATAAATCCATTAACAACCTAAAATTATCACACATTTAACCAATTAATCAAACACCAATCTAAGTTCATTTCAAACCTCAATTAAGTCCAAATGCATCAAAGCAAAGTAACTTATCCTTATATGGTTTAATAAGATCACAAAACAGAAATTTCTCTCGTAAAGATCGTGACAGAAGCTAATGCATCTACCATGGTCGTGGCATGAGTGACATGATTGTGGACTACTCATTTTCCTGCAATTGTTTTCCAGATTCGTCTCCTTTATTCCAATTTCAAAAATCTTCGTCATAGGCCCTAAATTTTGCCTTAAGTATCCCTTAATTATATGTCAATTCCACACCAATTTCATCTCCAATTCAAACTCAAATTCATTCATTTGGCAGCTCATAACTATTGTTTTTCTTACATTAAAACAAAATAGAAACTATCATTCAATTGATCATACATGTAGTAGTAGTTCTTTCCCATTTCAAAATCACTATATTAACACCTTTCATTAACATAAATTAACCTTCATTATACTTCAAATCCTATTCCAATTCAAGTATCAATTTCTCATCAACATCATATACAATCCATCCCATTTCATTCATTCTAGGATTTCTATTATAACATACCATAAGAGCAACAATTTACTTACTTATTTAGCTTCCAAGTCTAGCTCAATTCAACAAGTCTATCTAGCTCACCATGCATGCAAGATCATCCAAGTACAAGATAAAAGTAGGATGTTTTTAGCAAAGGTAAAATGATGATAACAGATTATAGCTATCTTTGAGTAGATTTTCTTTTATAGATCTTATAGTGAGTATGTACGAAATTGTAGCAAGATACATAAGTTGGGAGGGTTTCAGTGGTGAGAAGCAAGAAAGAAGAGAAGAATGAACAAACTAAAATTACTCCTATATAGCATGACTCATCAAATGCTAGGGGCACCAAATTAAGTTGACATATGTCCCTAAGCATGTAAGTCATTTGTCCCTTCCTTAAGCTGCCCAAATGTCACCTAGTTATTAGTCCATTTGTGACTCCATAATCAATACCATTTGTACATTAAGTAGCTATACCAAATGTCACTCATTTATCTATGCCAAATGTCACTTAATTATAGGCTTATTCATCCTAATTTTTCATGTGTCAACTTGTCTTGCAACTTTACTAATTATAATCCACCAAACCAAAATTCAAGACATAAACAATACATAAGCCACATCATGATCATTTTAAACCTTTTATACCCTGGAATATGTCAATTGAGTGCATATATTATCTTTGCAATGTTTACTAAATCATAATTCATGTGTGTATGCTATTGATATGCATGTGAATGAAATGCAATTCAGGAAATCTCATTGATATGACTTATACGCAATGGTCTAGGGTTCTAATCCCTCAATTTGAAAAACCAACTATTACATTTACAATGTTATAATTCATATACACAATAAGGGACTTTTTCTATAGAGAGGTTGGAGTTGTTTTACTATTAATTTCCTTGAGAGTCTTTTTAGGATGACGTCAGAGACTTGGGAAGTGAGGCTCACATTATCAATATGATTAATTTAATTAAAAAAGAAAGGCTACAAGATTATGGAGTTATTTTTCAATCGCATTAAATATTCTTTATTGACACTTAACAAAGAATGTTTAGATAAAGGTGAGTAAGTTAATTGTGAGGTTATAAAGGGTGATCAAGCTACTTATGGATCAGTTAAGCAAGCTATTTACCTTGTTGGAGAGGATGAACAAGTTAATTATGTTGTTTTATAAGGTAAATAGCATGCTTCCAAGGAGGTTAAATAATTTTGACAAAAATAATGTAAAAAATAATTAACTTGATGATTGTTAATATAAGAGTGAGAAAGGAGAAGTTATTGACCTTAATGATTCTAGTTAATTTGATTCTAAGGACATATTTGATAAGGTAGTTAGTAGAGGTTGTGAACAAGATTCTTTATAGTAGTGTATAAGAAGTCCCAATAAATAATATAATAGATATATATACAAACTTAGCATAAGAAAATTCAGATCATCTTAAGAGCATGGATCACAATTCAAATGAAGAAGGGAGAACAAGGAGTAAGTTCCTAAAATCTAAATTTGATAATGATATGTTAAGGCTAATTGACTTAAAAGTTGGTATGCTATTAAATTTGGTAAATGAATTTAGATAAGATCTAATCGAGTATGCTGTTGAGAAGGGTTTTATTTATATGTATGTCAGGAATTAGAATATAGAGTTACTATTATTTATAGAAAGGGCTTTGGGTGGATAATACATACCTCTCTAAAATAACATAGGATTGAATTTCAAATTAAGATATTTCAATCCCATTATGAATGTATCTAAGAATACTATAACAAAAATTATAAGGCCCTTTGAATTGCAAAGAAACACATCCTATATTTTAGAGATTGCCTTACATAGGATATTACAAAACTTAAGGGTGGTATTTTAAGAGACTTTAATATTGGGATTATAGATAAGAAGACATATAAGGTGAAGAACTTTGCATTAGAGTTATTAGCGGGTGAAGAGGGAAAGCAATTAAAGAAATTGAGAAGCTATAGATTAGTTATACTAAAGTAGGTAGTTCTTTTATAATCAAGCATCTAAATGATACTTTTAATTCCATATATATATGCCTGATTATAAAAGAACTACCTACTTTATTAGGTGGTCATAGGCAATATATGTTGATGGTTATCACTTGAAGGGTAAACATGGAGGGCAATTGCTATCGACCATAGAATGGATGCAAATAACAATATGTTTTTAATCATGCGAGATGTTGTAATAATTGAGAATTAAGTCCCAAGGAAAGACATTGGACACTATAAGTGTGATAATTAGATTTTCTTCTTTGATTGATAAAAGGTTAAATTGTCTTTCTTGATTTTCTTTTCATTTTATAAACATTCATTTATAGTTATAGATATTCACTAAATGCATTAACATTACATGTGGTTTCTTTATAACAAGGTTTGGAACATATCTTCAATATTGAGATGGTTGGCATCGAACATAAATATTATGTTAGACATATTTATGCCAATCTTTAAGCCAAACTTAAGACAATAAAAGTTATAAAGAATATAGTATGGAATGTGACTATAATCTATACCATCAATGAATTTGAAAGTTATATAATTGTTTCATTTAAATGCACTTGAACTTGAATAAATATGATTATTAAAGTTATGCTTATTTTTAGTTTTTACCTTGAACAGGTATATGAAGCAATTAAAAGGTATATGATTGTTTTATTTAAATGTACTTGAACTTGAATATATATATAATTATTAAAGTCTTGCTTATTTTAAGTTTTTACTTGAACAACTACATGAGCAATTAGAAGTTAATGAAAAATTGATCAATTACTAGTAAGAAAAAAATATCAACCAATAGGTGGCCTGTGAACACTCATAATGTTAAGCTCAAATATAACATTTTGTTGAACAATCATTATGAAAACGCCAATGTTTACATTAAGTTAGCTAGGAATAAACCAATTCTCACAATGCTCAAAATGTTTGGAAGACTAATGATGAAGAGATTTAACAAGAAAAAGGAGAGGATGGAGAAATATAATGGATCCATTTATCCTAGGATTTAAAAAACCTTAGAGAAGTATAAATAACTTATTGGTAATTGGATGCCATACTTAGTGTTGCGAGATTGTTTTAAGTTGTTCATATGAATTTTCAACAACATTTTGATTTGGACAATAAGACTCGCACATGTATGAGATATGATTTGAATGAAATCCTCTATTAACATGCTTGTGTTATAATTAGACATGATGGAGGCAAACTAGAAGAATATGTGGAATTGATGTATAATAAAGAAAATTTTGAAATAGCTTATGCATGTTATATTTTCCAATTTTTTGAAAATCTTAATCATTTTGTAGAAGTAGCAAAATATGGAAAATGTGTTAAACTATAATTTATATTTTAAACACAAAATTGTTATATATCAAACGATTCAAATATCTTACTACTTTTCATATATGTTTAATTTATATCTTATGTAAACTTAAAGCAGCACTATGTTTAGGTTGAAATGTTATGACTATACGAGGAGAATGAGTATATGATGCCTTTTACCTATATAAGTATTTTACCTGTATCATAGTTTAATCATGTAATAGTGTTGTTGTTTACTTAGCAAATATTAATATTCTAGTTTACAAGTATCTAGGAATTATTTGGTTACAAAACTCTTGATATTGCAAGAAAGTATATTAACGTTTTAAAACAATATGGATATGCTGAAAAAGTCCAAATGGGATGATACTAATACATTGATATGGTATATATTTTACATAGCATTATTTAATGTTAATCCATACAAATTGACCACAAAAATGCTTTAAAGTCCAAGGTTGTTGAAATGTCAAAATCCCAATTATGGAGTAAATGTATTTTTTATAAGTACATTGCTAAGCAATACGCAACAATGAAGATAAAGATGACCTAATTATAAATCAACATCCTCTGTAACACTAAGTGGTCTTGTTGATTCTTTAACTTATCACTGATCTCTTGAAGATCATTGATTATATTTATACTTTTTCTTGTAAATTTTTTGTTATACCACCCAAAGTAATTACATTTTTGTTTACTCTACAAATAAAAATAAGAATATTTAACAATTCATTAGTATAAAATATAAATTAATATCAGAAATTTATATTTAAAATTAATTATATCCATAGAATCACCTTCTTAGGTTGAACTTGGCCTAACAAATCCTCGTAGGTATTACTAACCTACAATCACAATTGGTCTTTAATCTTGTTGACTGTACTACTACATGAATTTATTCTCCATATTTCTTCAATTAACAAAATATGTAAATATGAAAAGTAAAAATAGACCTTAAAAGTAGATAAAATAATCAAATTCTACAATATGTATTTTTTTTGAAAAATTAAAAAAGTAATATATTGAATGAGAGTATCATAAAAGTTTTACAACTTCAGGACTTATATGTCAAAAGCCACAACTACGAATAGTAACCCTATTCTTAACAAAGAACGACTGCGTTTCTAGTTCCTTTCTCTTACTACACGACATCGTTTGTATTTCGCTGAATGTTCTGGATTAAAGAGGAAAACTCCCCAATCCTCTTCATCTCGCTCTCCATCCTTTTCCCCAATTAGGGTTGGTGTTTTTGGTAGTGATGATGTCTCGTTGCTCTACCAAACCTCATAAGTGAGACTCCAACGTTTGAATCTTCCTTCTTTACATCTTCTTCATCTGCTTACTAACGTCTTTTCACAGACCAGGTTTGACTAGTGAGATTCTCTCTGTCTCTATTGCTGGATATGTAACTGATTAAGATGAGGCTCATAAAGTATAAAAGAACACAAACTGAATGTTCTCTTGTATAAAATGGTTCTTGCAATACAAAATGGTTATGTTCAGTTAGGATTTTCTTATAGAAAATGGTTTTGTTCGATAAAGAAATGATAAGGTATAATTGAAATTTCTCATTTCCAAATTTCAAACATACATGTTAAGTAAATTTAATTTATATATTTTCCATTAGATTGCAATGCATAAGAATTTCTCGTACTTCAAAATAAAAATGATGCTTATAGGTAAAGGTAAGTAAGGCTCATAAAACCCTAAGGTAGTATGAATCCTACCAATAACAAAATTTTTAGTTAAACTTATAATCAAATACAAGATAAATGGACTATTAGTCAGGTAAAGTGTAATAACGACTAGAAAAATGAACTGTAAAGACTTGTAACTCATCTCAATAGTAAAGGTTTTCAATTAAAAGAGGACATAATATTCCAACCAATTTGACTACCATGTTTACTTACCTTCAATTTAATTTGACTACCATGTTTACTAACCTTCATTTTAACTAACTCCTAAAAATCGATTATTTCTTCCACAGATAGAATATGGTTATCAATCAAAATGGTTAAACTTGTTTGGTTATACTTGAATTGACTACTAAACCCACAATATAGTTCCTAGGACACCTATTCGAAAACAAACCCCTTCAAATATTGGTTATATTGGAGGTGAAATCAACCATATCATTCTAGTTTCTCTTAATTGCCTTTGTCATCTTAAGCTTAATTGGAGTTCTTTCCAATATCAGAGTACAAAAACATCATAATATAAAGCAGGTCAAGTTGACAATGCAATTATACTCATAAATACAATAAGATAAATGAAGAAAAGGAGACATCAGAAGCAACAGTTATGACGAGATTGAGATTACAGGAGAATTAAGAAGCAACATTTTTGAAGATAGGAGATGGAGATAAGGATAAAGATGGAGATGAAGCAATAAAGTAGTAGTAGTTGTACTATTTGAAATAGATGCACCTACTCTTGCTAATCGATTAGCTTCTAACAATTCAAAGATTTCCTTATTTTAAAGAAAAATTAGGTTTAGGTGATTTAGGTATTTAGAGGGTATAAAGAGTATCAGATTGGGTAAGGGTTTTCAAGTAAGGTGGAGTCAAATGGGAGTTTCGAGTTGGATCCACATTTAACTAGTCCACATGGATGAGATTTGTCACTTAAGAATTTCTCTTAGTTTTTTACAAAAGTCATTTTTAAAATACTCCCGAAAGTCATTATAATTTTTCTCTTTTACCCTAAAAGAATCTTCAGTTTAATTATTAATAAAATTTATATAACTATTTTAGTAAAAGCTCGTAATTCATATGTGTTTATTGGAAAATATTGTTAAATTTATGGTAAATAAATATCATACGAAATAATAAAGAGTGATTAATTAAAAATCAATTAATGTTACATCATCTAGAGATTAGTATATTAGTATGAAAAAGAATATATATTTAAATATATTTACTGTTTTCAACATTTTAAAAAGATAATGAGTTAATTATTTTATCTATTTTAATATTTTCAATGCATATTATTTTCTATCTTAAAATCAAACACTTTTTATATTTTGATAATAATCTCATTTGTCACAAAAAATTAACACAGCTGATCTTTTTTAATATACAAAAGCTTTTACATGTGATTTAAATTAAAGAGTTGATCTTTAATGTAGTGGAATCAATTGATTTTGTTTAATTTTTCAATATTGTTATTAATATCAACTAATCATTTATCGTGGCACGTATAGTTATGTTGGAAAAATTACATATTATATTCCACAAGTAAAGTTAGCAAGGAAATAACGCACAATAATTTAATGTGGTTTACCCGTTAATTTGGGTTACGTTCACGGCCAAACTCTGAATAAATCTTCCACTAATGAAAATAGTAGGTATAAAGAGTGAAAAATTACGCAACAAAATAGTAGCACTCACAAATAAGATGTTTCTCAAATTTATTATCTCTAAGATAATATCCTCACTATTTTGTCACTCACCCTTTTTAGGAAAACATTTCTAAAAAATATTTTAAAGATAACTCTCTCACAATTTTTAGAATACATAAAATGGCTCCTTGAAAACCTTCTCACAAACTCACCATAAATCACATTATATCATCCATGTTAAATGAAAGAGGGAGGGAGGGTCTTTTATAGACCCTTTGCAACGTGAGCGATTTAATATATGTACTACAATGAATAAAACCTCACCCCAAATATCTTAGGCAAGTTTGCATATAAGAGTAGGCTTCTAACTCTCTCCATCAAGGTCAGGTTTATCCTCTCATCTAAACTATTCAACTGCAGTGTCTTAGGAGGAGTAATCTGATGTAGAATACCATGCTCTTTGCAATAAACGTCAAATGGTCTAGTGTATTATCCACTATTGTTTGTTTGAATGCGTTTCAACTTCTTCTCAGTTTGTCTTTCAACTAAGGCATGGAATTGCTTGAAAACATCTAGTACTTGATCTTTATTCTTCAAGGTGTATACCCATATCTTCCTATAATGGTCATCAGTGAAAGTTAGAAAGTATTGAGCACCATTTAGTGACTTTAGCATTGGCCCACATAGATCTGAATGTACCAAATCCAACACATTCTTCATTCTAGAAGGGGGAACTTTTAAAAGCGACTCTATTTTGCTTTCTTGTTAGAAAATCAACGCACTTCTTTAAATCCACCTAGTCAATTCCAAATAATGCGTTCTTTTTCACCAACTGAGTCATCCCTTTCTCATTCATATGACTAAGTCTCATGTGCCACAATTCAGTTGAATCATCTTTCTCCACTGGAATCATAACATCATTGGAGACCTTTGCCTACATAACGTACAACTTTAAGCACTTCTTACCTTTGGCGATTACCAAGAAACCTTTAGTAAGTTTCCATTTGCCATCTTTGAAAGTCCGGCAAAAACTTTCGTCATTAAGTATACCAACAGAGATCACATTTAGGTGAAGATTAGGAACATGTTTGACACTTTTTAAAGGCAATTTCATGTCATTTTCTGTCTCCAAGTAAATATCACCTTTTAAGTGATTTTGACCGAATTGCTATTTCCCATTTTAACGACACCAAAATCTCCTTGTGTATATGATGAGAAGAGTTCTTTAAATGATATGGCATGAATAATGGCATCACTGTCACCTATCAAGTTGAACTTGTAGGATGCACTATTCACATCACTATCATATGAAATGATGTGAAAGTCATCAATGGTGGTAGCCATCGATGCGTGTTCATGATCACTGCTATAATCTTTTTTAACTTTTTTTCCTTTTTTCTTTTCTTCTTTGAGATTTCGACAAAATCTTTTGATATGACCCTTCTTATAATGATGACACTCAACGTTTGCTTATTTATTTGATTTTTCTCTGCTCTTATCTTTGGAATTTGGACCTCTAGATTTAGTCCTCCCCTTAAAACCCGTGAACAGAACTTCTGACTGTGTTGAAGACGCCGAATGTTGTGACCTCCATCTCATCCCTTCATTCAAAATTTCACTTTTTACATATTCCATGTTAACAATACCGTCAACTGTATAATTGGTAATTGAAATCTTCAAAGTCTCCCAAGACTTTGGCAGGGAGGTAAGCAAGAAAAAGGCAAGCACTTTATCACCGACCTTTATGCTCATTCCTAATAATTGATCAATGATCCTCTAAAATTCATTAAAGTGATCAACCACAGAGATGCCTTCTCAATATTTTATCTGCACTAATTTTGTCAGATAAAATAATTTATTGTTATCTGCTTTTGGGGTATACAGCTCCTTCAGCTTCTTCCGCAACGTTCGTGCGTAAGTCTCGTTACGGATATGGTTATACACATTATGTTCAACAAATTGCCGAATAAAATTGCTTAACTGCTTATGCTCAAATGACCACTCCTCGTCCGATTTTTGTTCGGGTTTTGTTATGGTAAATACTAGTAAATGCATTTTTGTGACGAATAGAAGATCTTTCATCTTGTTCTTCCATATATGGTAGTTAGATCCATTTAGGCTAATGATCTTGCTTATTTTTGCCTCCATCTTTAATGAAAAATCCTTTGACACAGAATCGAACCTGACTTTGATATCACTTGTTGGGAAAAATTATGAATTATATCCCACAGGTAAAGTAAGCAAGGAAATAACACATAAAAATTTAACGTGGTTCACCATTTAATTTTAGGCTAAGTTCACTAGCTAAACTCCGAATAAATCTTCTACTAATGAAAATAATAGGTACAGAAAGTCAAAAATTACATAACAAAATAGTGGCATTCACATACAAGGTGTTTCTCAAATTTACTATCTCTAAAATAATATTTTCACTATTTTATCGCTCACCTTTTCTAAAAAAATATTTCCTAAAATATCTCAAAGATCACTATCTTTTTAGAATATAAACTGGCTCCTTAAAAAGCTTCTCACAAGCTCACCACAAATCCCACCATATCATGCATGTTAAATGAAAGAGGAAGGAGGATCTTTTATAAACCCTGAAAAACCCTGAAGCCACTTTAAAAGCTTGTGTTGCAAGCTAGGAGTCAGCTTGCGTTGGCAAGCAGTCTTCCTCTTCCTTTTTTTTTATTTTTTATATTTAAATACAATCTAAGCGGTGGTACCCATGAGCCTTACAAGTTATTCATGGGATACGCTTTTATAATTAATCGACAATTACTTTTATCTACATTAAAATCTTACAAAAATATTATAAAAGAATATTTGCGCTACAATGTAAGCATTTAAGTCGCCACATAAACTCAGAGATCTATACCAGTACTCTAATTTTTTTATTTTTATTTATATTTTCATTCAGTATTAATCTAATATTTTTATAAAAGAAGCTATTGGTGAGAAAAAGAGAATGAATTACATAAGCTCAATCTTACTTGTCGTGACCAACGTATTAGTTTTAATAAATTGCTTATTCTTATTTTATGATTAATCATTAAGCACAACAAAATTATCTTATACTATTGAAATTATAAATTATAGAATATTAGAGAAAGTCTTTCTTTAATCTTTAACATTTTCCAGAGTTCATTATTTCTAAATTTTGGTATATAAAATAGTTAGTTAATTATGAGAAGAAAATTTGGATAGAGCTACAAAGTACATTTTTATTTATAGCGAAAAATTTACTTTCCGATCATAATTAAGAATGAATAAATTAAATTACTTTTATGGATAAACTTCAATAAATTGAAGATTAAAACAAGATACAGTGCGGCCGATATCTAAAATCGGATTTCCTTGCGGCATTGGAGATAATGCTCTAACAGGCGTTGTGAAACGAAAAGGTAGAATTGCAGATAAGAAGAGGCTTGGGCTTAGGGGTTTGGAACTGGAATTCCTTTCCTTTTGCCACGTGGGACCAACCAAACGTCTCAATCAGCAATGACTCGATTGGGACTTGGGTTTGCAAATTGCAACCGAACGCCGCCGCATCAAGGACGCTGACGCCCCTACCCACCATGCCCTTTTTGCTTCTTATTCTTTTCCTTTTCAATGCTCCATTCTTCCAAATTCCCGATCGTAACTGTATAATTCTGTTGCGGTAATAACTAACGTGATAAGAAGTTGGGGTTCAAAACATAACTTTCATAGGATCGATGACAATATTAGCTTTATAAGTTTCATTATTCAACCTAATCTTGACAAACGACAAATTGTAGAGTTGTTATTTGTATGCATATTAAATAAATTCTCACTTATTTAAAAAATTATAAACATTTGAATAGGTTTTAAAGTATAAGACAAGCTTAAAAGGATAAGTCAATATGTTAAGGATAAGATTGTTGGTTTAAAATATTAAACTAGTATTAAATTTTTATAAAATTGAAGAATTTTAAATATAATTGGAGAAAATTCTTATTTATTTATTATAAATTTAAATTAAAAAAGCTATTAAATGAAATTAATTAATTTAATATAATTAATAAATAAAAATTTGATCAGTTCATTCCATTTTTATCTTCGTCGCTTTACATTGCACTTCTCTTTTAACATTATCTTAGACTTACACGTATGCAGAACGAAACGATTGATAAATTCTAGCTGTTACAGTACTTAAATATATATATATATATAAAAGAGAAAATATAATAACTCAAATTAATTTTACAGCATAGACATATGCAAGATAGGACCAATGATGCAAGAACATATTGTTTATACAAAGGCATACGCATCAAAGAAACCATATGTAGATGCTCCAATTTACCAAATGGACCCCACCTTACGCCACCGCTTCCTCGCAGTACCGTCCTCTTCCTCAGCCGTCCCCTCCGCCGCCGGACGGGACAACGGCGACGAACTCAGCGAAGATGATATTCTCTGGACCAACGACTTCTCCGACCAAACTGACGCCTCTTCTTCCTCCACCACCGCCACCGCCACCGCCGCCAACACCACCAATAACCTAACGCGCCGCTCTTCTCTCCCGAAAAACTCCGGGATTCTCGCGGCGTTGCCGGAGTCCAATCTCCACTCGGTACTATACCGCAAGCCGCTGCTGCCGTCACTGTCGAAAGCGATTCCTGCGATACCAAAATCGCCGCAGAGCGAGAGGGAGTACCTGTCGCAATCGATGCCGGTGGGAAGGAAGCTGAATCAATCGGCGCCGATGAACGTACCTCTGCTCTCGATCGCTGTCGCGAAGCAGAGGAACAGCAAATTCAGGGATGATTACGACGACGACGGAGACGGCGATGATGGGATGCTGCCTCCGCATGAACTTGTGGCGCGAGGATCGCGACTTTCACCAAAGACGACGTTTTCGGTTCTGGAAGGTGCTGGAAGGACGCTGAAAGGTAGGGATCTGAGACAGGTTAGGAACGCCGTGTGGCGTCAAACTGGGTTTCTCGACTAGTGGTTTTTGTTTCAATATTGCTTTTTCATATATTTGTTGGAGATATTGATTTTTGGTTTTAAGTTGAAAATTAGAGTTGATGGTATATAAAGATTCTTGCAAGATTAAACATCTATTTGTTACCTGCAATCAAGGCTTTTTTTCTCAATTTTTTCTGTCAGTTGATTGAATGTTGGTATTTATGGCTTTGATTTGGGATCTGATTTCTCGAGATTGTGATTTGCGTTTATGTGGAACGATCTTGGACACAAAGGTTTGATCTTCCCTGCATTTTCTGCTCGTCTCTTTGCTAATAAGGAAAGCCGTATACTTGTTTGATAATTTTCCAAAAATGGGAAAGTAACAGAATTTGAATGCCTTCTGTTCTGTCCTTGATGTGAGGCTGCGCGCAATGTTGGACCTTGGCCTTATGGTAATGTTATTGTTTGATGTGCTAACTCGGAGCATGCTAAATGCGTTCGAGAGTTCAAATTATCCTCATATATGCAGTGGTTTTAAACCTGGGGTCAAAGCTTTATCTTCTTTAAAGGATCCACTCGGCTCGAAGTGGTTTTAAACCTGGGGTTAAAGCTTTATCTTCTTTAAAGAATCCACTTGAGTGGATTAATTTAGATATGGATAGTTTAAAGGTATCTTTTTATAATTAAGACTCTTATAAAATACTTTGTGGGTTAAAAAAAAAAAGCAAACTCGGTAACAGCTTGTGGGAAACATAAGATCTGCCACTTTTCTTGGGACCAGATAAACTATTTCTACCATTTTATGTTTTATGAAAATTTATTCATTCAATAAAAAGACTTACAAAAATTAAACGGATAGGATGAGTCGAAAAAAAAAAGAGAATAGAATTGTGGGGAATAAAAGATTTGTTCCGTTTCCTTAAGACCATATCACTTTGTTTCGTTACTTTGTGTTTATTCTGTTTAATGAAAATCCATCTATTTAATAAATAAAACCTACAAAAATTGAACGAACAAGATGGTTCGGGAGGAGAGGGATCATAGTTGCATGGAACAAAAGATCTATTCCCTTTTTTTAGGACCATATCATCTGTTTTATTATTTTGTGCCTATTTTGTTTAATAAAAATCCATCAATTTAATAAATGACACTTACAAAAATTGAACGAATAGGGTGACTAAAAACAGAGGAAATAGAATTGTGGGGAATACAAGATTTGTTCCTTTTTGTTAGGATTGAATCACATGTTTCAATATTTTGTACCTATTTTGTTTTTATAAAATTTATATATTTAATAAATAAGACCTATAAAAATTGAAGGGACATAATGACTCTGAATCAGAGGGAATAGAGTTGTGAGATCAAAAGATCTTGTCTCTTTTCTTAGGACTGGATCATCTGTTCTATTATTCTTCTTCCTATTCTACTTCATAAAAATTCGTCAATTCAATAAATAAGACCTATAACAATTGAACGTACAGGATAACTCATGAAGAGAGTTGTGGAACATAACTTTTGTTACCCCTTTTCTTATTGATTTTGTCTTGTGTGCCTACTAAAACCGTCTAGTTGGTACGTATGCATGATAGCTTGAGCAGGGATACAGCTAAATGAATAGGGTCTGAGCCATGAACATAAGCATGTTGTTATTGCGCAACCCTTTTTCGTAATTCATACGTTTGAAATAGAAGAAAGAGCATTCTGATATCTATGGGCCAGAGGTGCATCTCGCACCCTAACATTTTCAAAATGAACTTCTGTCGATGTCTATGATATTAATTTAGATTTCAAATTACTTATAAGGCACGAATTGCATGTCAAAACTTTAGCGGTGCTAAGATCATATCAATAATGGTTCAGCTTGATCTTGTTGAGGTTGAACGTCGTTGTTTTGATCCATGGTCTGTGCGATTCTGGCTGTGAAATACCTGCAAAATGAATAACGGCGGGCCGAGAGTTGATTCCCGGGAGACCCCTCCGACACTCAAGTTAGTGTTTTTGTCTAGGTTTTGGTTGCTGAAAATATAGAAAAGTAGAGTTGTAATCT
>JANVCL010000005.1:34496110-34507971 GCA_026546855.1 Erythroxylum incrassatum | reverse complement strand
ATTTCTTAAGCTTTTCTAACCATAACCCATCCAAAAGCTAAAGCTTGAACATATGACTTACCTTGAATCTTTACCCACTCAAGGGGTTTCTAGGCTTAAATGGTAGCTTGGACCTTCCTCTATCTTTCCTCTTCTTGAGATTTCACCAAAAACCTCCTTGAACTCTTGGAAAATCAAAACCCTAAGCAACTCTTCTCTTTTTCCTCTTCTTTCTCCTTCCCACGACACACTCTCTTCTCCTCTCTCTAATTTTCGTCCACTCCTCTTCCCTCTCATGCAATCTTCATTTAATCTCTTCTTTTTATACCCTAACTTAAGCCCATTTAAGCCCAAGGCCCATTAGATCCTTAAGGAGAAAGCTTTGTCCATTAATAACCTAAGTCCCTCTCTTAAGCCCAAGGCCCATTATACTCTTGGGTATTTATCACCTAACTCTTTAATTCCATTTAATTCATGCTAACCCATGCCACCTAACCGAATTAATACTACCATATTAATTAATGCCAACATAATTTAATCCATTTAGGTTCCAAAAATCATGTAATCATGCTTAATAAAAAAAATTTTCAGGGGCCAACATTTAATTAAACCTACAAACCTAAAATCTTCATTTATTTGGATGATGAATATTGATGGTATGTTTGGATAGGAAGTAAATGGAGTTAGCATAGTTATTCAAGGTTTATTTAAAATCAAATATTGTCATAAGCATGAGTTTAAAGAGCTCTAATAACAAAGTAAAATACAAGTTGCTAATATATGGGATAAAATGGCAATATATTTATAGATTTGACCAACCAAAATTAAGTTATATTCGTAGCTTGTTATAAATCAATTGAATGGTTTCTTCGCTACTAAAGAAGATATCATGTTGAAGTACTTTAACTTATACTAAACCATAGCAAAAGAAATGTAAATTTGAGTTGAACATATCTTTAGAGAATAGAACACTCTATAAGATTAGCTATCAATGTATAGAGTTGAAGGAATAAAACCTAAGGATGTGTTTGGTAAGTCAATTTCAAGCTTACCTATAATAAGAAAGCATAGGTAGAGTAAATGGTAGATGGCTAGATAACCTTAATAAAACCTATGTAAATAACAAGGCATTGCCTATATTAATGGTTAGTTTAATAAAATAAGAAATCTTAAATGAATTTCATGAAAGATCCTATGGATTAAAATGGGGCTATTTAACCATATCTTATAAGATATTATGATAAGGATATTTTTTTCCATTGTTCAGGTGAGACATAATTGACTATGTCAAGAAATGTGAAAGATTTTAAAGAAACTAATGCTTTCATTACCAACTTATTGTATAGTACTCTTTTATATCATCTCTAATATCATTTGCATAGTGAAACTTAGACATCTTAAACGCATTCTTGTAATTAGATGATGGATATTCATCCTTTTTTAGTTGATTACTTCATATAAGGGGAAAAATCATAATGTTATCCAACTATAGTAGAGAAGACATATAGGATATTCTTAATAGGTCATATTATATACATATATGACATTCCCTTATCCATAATTATAAATAATATCTAATAATTCTTCTGTTCAAACTTAAAATGTTTTGCAAATCCTAGAGCATTGAACAAAGTTTTAATTTGTAATACATCACAGACTAACAACTTGGTAAAGGTCATTAACAAGATCATTTTATAAGGCCTACAATTAAAGAACGATCAAGCTAAAAACATTTAGGTAGACGAGTTACAAAGTATGTTCTAAACTTATTAGATGAATATGAAAACAACAATAAGAGAAAATATTTTCATTTGACATATGCAGTGGAAGACCTAATACATGTGGAGTCAAAAATTACATTTACTCCTATTAAAAACTGTAAATTTAAGGTTAATAAAATAATACTATAATTGAAATTCGGCTTGATTGAAGAGTGGAGGCATAAAGCATACCTAAGAATTCTGCATACTATTAACATGTCAAAATTGTTAACTAAAAAAGAGTTAGTTGACATGTTATAGAAAAAGGTCACCTTATCTTATAGAGAGCCAATATAACTGACATATTAGAAGTTAGAAGATAGCTAATTCCAAATTAGATAGACCCACATTTAGTGAAGGATTTCAATAAACTTGATTTATAAAAATCCAGAAGGTTAAACGACTAAAAAATCTTGTAAATTTCTAACACCTTAGACATTAATATTCTTAACCTTGTAAATCACTTGTGTTTTCTATGAATGAAGTTTGACTTTATGTTTGTGCAATGTACATTTCAAATCCTCTCATCATAAAAGAACATACTCAAAAAGTCTCAAAATGCCAAACTCCTAAGAGTCTTAAAATAATATGCTTGTAAAACATCAAATGGCAAACTCAGAGTCCCACCATGTTGGACTTACAAAAAGTCAAATGATATGCTCTTAAAGTCTCAAAACATTAGGCTTGAAAAGTTACAAACGAAACTTACAATGGCTCAAAATGTTAGATTTGTAAAATTCCAAATAACAAACTCATAAAGTTTCAAAATATCATACTTAAAATTTATAAAACAACATACTCACAAAGTTTGAAAACATTAGACTGAGTGGAAAAATGAGTCACTTGAAATAATATTAATATTGAACTCACAAAAAATTAGTCTCACTTTTTCAGTAAAATTCAAATTTAAGATTTGGCATAAGGATTACAAAAAATTTAGTTTAACACTTTATTTAACATGTAAGAATAAATAATAACATTAAATAATAAACTTGTAAAGATCAAATTATTACATATATTTATCATAAAGATAAAGTACACTCATAGTTTGAAATTCCAAATACATTTACCTTAACCAAAAATAAAAAAGATAGATACAATTTTAAGTAAGAAAATAACTATTACTTTATTGGTTTAGACACATCTTCATCGTCTCCATCAATAACACCATTTACACTACCCTCTAAAGATGATTGGTTATCTTTAACTAGTTCTGAAAAATCATTGGCGCTCGACTATAGAAATGAAGTAAACTCATAGTTTGAAAGTCTAAATACATTTATCTTAATAAGAAAAAAAAGGTTGCTACAATTTTTAGTAAGAAAATAATTATTACTTTATTGATTTAGACACATCTTCATCATCTCCATCAACACCACCTTTTATAGTCCCCTCTAATGATGATTGGTTATCTTTAACTAGTTTTGGAAAATCATTAGCACTTCCTTCAAGTTCAAATTCATTGATTAGACCAATGGGAACGTCCATAATAGATAAAAAGCATATAGTTAGGTCTATATACCTACTTTTGATAAAATATTTAGAAGCCTAAAATCTAATAATGTAGGATTATGCCATGTTGTCATAGTTATAGATCTTAAAATATTTTCTTATGAGCAAAGCAAGAAAATTATGCAACTTGAAGCCCTTCCTTGTGAAGGTTCTTGGCTATAGAAGGCCTTGTCCAATTGTTGTTTCTCTACCTTATGACCTTTGATCTAAGCAAAACAATAATCAAACACCACCTATAGACACTTAATATCCTCAAATTATTGTTTATCTTATCCTTTCATTTAATAGCTACCATACCATATTCTTTTAAGCTTGGTAAAATTGGAAAGCACCTTTTATAGACACTTAATCTCCACAAATTATTGTTGATCTTTATCTTTTCACTTGATAACTACCATAACCATATTATTTTAAGCTTGGTAAAATTGGAAATTTAATCACTCAATCTCCATCTTTTGGCATTTATTGAAAACAACTAATGGACATGCAACTTATAAGAGAAAATGTCAGAACTAAACTATAAAGCAAGCATGTATATGTGTATATATATATATATATATATATATATATAACCTATGTGTTTCCATGCCCCTTTGAGACCCTAAATAATGGACAAATTCCTTTTCTTAGGAACACATACAAGATTTGTTACTACAAAAATCTTCTGTCTCATGGTAGCCTACACCAGTCCTCTTACGAAACTTTCGTTATTGGGTTAGCTATAAACTTTACATGTTTCTAGCGATTCCTATGGCATCATCAAATCATACAATTCTTGGATAAGAATCGTTGTATATATATATATATATATATATAATAAACCTATGCAATATGATACTCTATGGTGCTACGACTTCTCCCTTACTTTATGTTATTAATGTGCTTCTTGTGGTTGGTAAGTGTGATCCCACTCATGGCCTGAGCTACCACATTGTTGTCTTTAAAGACATAAAATCTAATTTTAACAATCTAGTGGGGATAATATATACCATTTATAAATAAACTATTTCCTTTGCTGTGCTTAGAAGTCGTAGTTACAAAGAAAGTGAAATCTATGTCTAGGCTATCTTAGATAATGTAGGAGACTACAATAGATCTAAAAGAAAGAAATTACGTAATATCCTTATACCTTCTAATAACCTTGGAAGATCAAGACTTATCTCAAACGCCCTTAGGTTCTTACTTCATATTTTTATTGGACTTAATAAACTTGCCATCTTCTTAACACTCTGAGCTATATGATTCATATCTATGTATACAAGAAAATGTTAATTTTCTAATGAAAGCAATTAGTAAGTCTACAATTTTTATAAGGATAACAAAACCTAAAAGCTCATTTACATGAAATTGCAACGTCTAAAAAAAATTTAGGTGATTTCTCCTTGAGAGAAAGACTTGCCCTACTTAATTAAGGCCTATACTTTAGCAAAGAGCAGGTTATTACTCTTATCTCGCTTTGAGATTAGAATCACTCAATTTTTTACTTAGACTAGATTTATCAATAAATATCGCTTTAGCCTAAATTAATGTATACCAATTTAGAATTATTTAGGCCATGCCAGGACAACTCTCCTGAGCCTGATCGTAACCTAAAGCCTAACCATTAAGACTTTAAGAGTTGATTTCAAGCTAGAAATGAGTAAATTGTCATCCTTACTTTTAGTTATAGGTTCCTTTTGGTGGTTTTCCTACCTTAATCTCCATATCAGGCCTAACATTTAGATTATACCACTTAAGGAAACCCTTGTTATACTAACTTTATGCCATATTAAAAATCATTGTGGCAAACACTTACCTCACCAAGTCTTAAAAAATAAGCTCTTTCATGGGTTTGGGGTCTTCTTATCCTCATAAAAATAGGAATTTTAAACTCTAGCCTCATTCCATCTATATCTATTATAAACTTAAATCATAATTTTTAGCCTTAATTCCTTCCATAAGAATAGGGACATAATAAAGAACAAATGGCCATTTGCTATTGGTACTAGGCACATCATCACCCCTAATTATAGGTTTATAACTAATTAAAATAGATCTAGCTCTAAATTCACTTCTAGACCTAACACTAGAACATCCCTCACCTAATGAATCACTATATGAAGATATTTAAAGAAGGATAAAAGACATGGAGCTTCCATTTTATTTAAATAACAAAAAAAGTTGTAATATTTAAAATCATTGAAAAAAATTCCTTGTGATTTTCAACTTTTGATAAAAATAATGGTAAAACATATATGGCATGAACATCTCATATTGACCAATCTAATGCTATTGATATAACAATATGACTAAACTCTTAAACTTCACTTGAACTAATTAAACCAAAGTCACGCCAATAATTTAAGATAATTATAATAAATAGTTAATTTGAGTTTAGTTTAATTAGTTCATGTCAGATTTAAAAGCGTGGTTATATCATCATGTTAGTAACATTTGATTGATCTACAAATATGTGTCTTTTGTTATTAATTTTTAACAAAAGTATAAAGGAAGAGATTTTTTCTAAATAATTGAAAACCACAAAAAATATTTTGTGGAATTTTAATAATTAGAGGATTCTTTATTATTACTTAAATCACATAGAAGTCTTATGTCTTTTACTTTTTAATTAGAGGATTCTTTATAGTTACTTAAATCACATGGAAGTCTTATGCCTTTTACCTTTTAAATGATAAAAGGAGTTAAATCCTTACCATGAGACAATGACAAGCTTATATCAAATGACAGTTGATCAATTTAATTTGCTTAAACCCTCAGAGTTATAGTAAAGCAATAAAAGAAGTGGTCTCTCAAACATTCGAAGCAAGCTTATTTAAAAGAGATATAGGCACTCACAGAGATGTTTCCTTAACAATATGGGATAATCATCCTAACACTAGAACTTCAATAGGCCTTAAAGTGCACAGTTAACTTGATCATGCAAAAGAATGAAATTAGAGACAAGTTCAAAAATATTTGTCTTATTACAAAAAAAGTAGTGTCCTACTACATAACAATAAGTTCGTAAAAAAAAACTCCCAAGACTATTTAGAATATAATTCCATATATGACAGTAGATGTTCAAACTACTACCGCAATATGTGCGAAAAATTACAACTTATTAAAACTGTATTAAGAAAAATAGATCTAAGCATGAAAAAAGACTTTTCCAACTTGAAGATAATCTAAAATCAAAAGGCATAGTTAACGCCTATTTAAATATAGTAAACTTATAGTCAAAATTTCAAATTTAATGCTTGGATTTGAAGATAGACTTGTGGTTCTAATTTATAAGTCCACATCTCTATTCTCAATACAGAATTATGGGCAATATTAAAAAAATCAATCAATTTCCAAAATCAAGGTAGACCTAGGGTTAAAATTCAAAAGGAAAATTATATATATGAAAACATGTGAGTATATATTTTTAAACAATATTAAAGATAAATTAGGTAAGTGCACCTATCAGTCTTATAGTATATTTGGTAAGTACGAGTATCATTCTTATGAGAACATAAGGTACTAGTAGTAACTATCTTTCTATATCAATTCTAACAAAAGATTAATGAAAAAGGAAACATTAACTAAAATAAATTTAACTTTTATTCTTAAGTTGAATGATTGAGATCTCTTTCTAATTAAACCCCCAAAAACGTATTCACTTATTCTATGAATTTTATTGTTAAATTCGACTATAATCAAGAAGATTTATTTAGTCCTATTTCTAGGATGGCATATAACACTTATTATTCATGCCATGATCTATTCATACATATTATTTCTCAATCCCTATATATGCAGTAATGAAATTTGATTGATTGATAGGTTTATCACTGTTTAAAATACCGTAAGTGTACAATGTAGATATAGTTAGCATAAGAAAGAACGGGTCAATCCCATAAAGATTGTAAGTAACAGTAATTACCCATTTTCTATTATATAA
The DNA here is from genome assembly GCA_026546855.1 of Erythroxylum incrassatum. Taxonomy (NCBI): domain Eukaryota; kingdom Viridiplantae; phylum Streptophyta; class Magnoliopsida; order Malpighiales; family Erythroxylaceae; genus Erythroxylum; species Erythroxylum incrassatum. The sequence goes on along the minus strand of JANVCL010000005.1, from coordinate 34,500,798 downwards.
CCTATGAATTAGATTATAGATTTAATTAAAAAGTAAGCAAAAGAAATAAACTAATATTTAAAACAATCTTGAACACAGAACAAAGAAAATGCTAAGAAGAAACAATATCAAATAATAGTGTCTAGGTAATGAGTCTCCTTAAGAATCCTTGATTGTTAACCATTTATCAAGCAATTATATTATATATTATTGTATCATGGAAATTCCTATCTCATTTTAATATCTTTCTAAACACTATTATCAACTAATTCATCAGTTGATTAATAGAAATATTTCTAGTTAAAACCTTTAAGACTGCATTATCGATTTATGAATTTCGCTATTAAGTTTGACCCTAATCTCGAGGATTTATGTTGACCTATCACTAGGTTTGCATGCAAATCCTTTCAGTTATGGTAGATCTATTCGTATAAGAGAATTTTTCAATCTCAATCATACAAAATCAAATGACACTAATATTTCAAATATATTAGAACAAGAATAAAAACAAATAATTGAATCACAATAAATCAATCAATAAAATTGCATTAAATAAAAGATCATATTATATTATTATCCAAACTTATGGTTTATCATACCTAGACACTAAAAAAGTTTAGTTCCTATTAATAGAAAACAAAAGCAATAACAAATATTTAAAAAAACTAGAAAAGAAAGAAATCATAATTTTAAATCTGCTTTTTAAAAAATGAATATTCTTACAAGTTTGGATTAGATAAAGCTCTTTATCGAATCTCCTAACGTTATCTTTGTGTTTTCCTTATCTCTTGATTAGAACTATCACCTTTCTCTATCTCTTATGACTCAAAATCATTTGAAAACTTGGCTCTTCTCTTTTGCATCTACACCCGTCCTTTTATAGTAAAAGCTAAGGTTTTAGGGTTATATACGGTCAATTTTCTAGTTGTGTGAGTGATCGTGTATGTCCAAAAACACCTAAATTCATGATTTCAGACACAGACACTTACACGGGCAACATACACGACTGTGTATATCAATACACTAGCGTGTAGCTTTACAGGACCAAAACTAAGACTCTACACACTTGTGTATCTTTAAGTTACTTTAAATCTTCATTCCATGCCATGATTTTATTCCCCACTAACCTATATGCTTAGCATGGTACTTTTGCCTCCGTGTAGGTTCTGATAAGAAGATCCAAGGCTGACAACTGCAGTGGCTAAATAAGGTTGTGCTTTATTTTGGAAAATGTATATTTGTGTTTAAGTTGTATTTCAATGTAATGAGAGATATTGTATTTTATGTTTTGTTTAATGGTTTGTAATAACCTTAATACAGGATGGATTTGGAACTTATGGCATGTATTTAGAATAGTACAATATGTTTGATATGTTTCGTTTACAACACCATCTAATGATATGTAATGTATGTTTGCTTGAGTTTTTAGAAGTCTTTTGAATTGTTTGGCATGTTTTAGTTCTATTTTGTGTGGCATTTGCATATCCTTCTAGGGGTATATGGGTGTTACAGCCTTTTTCATGTTTCATCTCTCTCTTCAAACATGGATATGTAATTTATTGTAAGAGAGAACCAAGAAAAAGAGTAATCAAAGGCTCATAATCCAAGAAAAGATGACAAGAACTTAAATGTCATAAAGGCATAAGCTTATGCTCAAAGTAGAGAACCCTGTTCTCTTCCAAAACTATCATTGAGCACTGTTTCCTTTTCTTTATGCTTCTTCTAGTTTAGTTTTGTCTCTAAGCATATAAGCAAAGCATCTCCCCTTCCAATCTTTCTTTCAATACTAACTTTCTCTATCTAAATATTATCTGCTTACTATCAACAGGGTGAGAAAGACAGGAAAGGACTCTCTGGTGAAAGAAAACAGTAGTTGATGAATTAACCAATTAGTTTTAATTATACTACAGTGCAAGAGAAGTGAAAGAAAGTAAGAGCGTTATGCTATAGTAACAAGTGCGTGAAGACGAAGATGATTGAAACAGAAGGTGATGGATGTGTAGTTTATGCAGCTTTCATTGCAAATAATAGCAACTGCAAATCAAGCAACAAATTAGAAAACACACATAAGCAACAGATATGAAACAAGCTTGGAGAAATCGCAGACGACAGAAGATGCAGAAGACCACATAAGATGTAGAAGACGGTTTAGAGTGAGAGAAACTTGTGTGAAACAAAAGAACTTATTTTCAAAATAAATTAAAACCTAATTTTTATGGAAACATTAAATTGTTTCCATTTTCTTTTTTTAACAAAAAATGATAACATGTTTAACCAAACACCTTTCTAGTGTCTATTTCTAATTTTACTAAAACAACAACAAAAAATCATAAAAAGGGAACCAAGCAGGGGCTAAGTTTTTCCAAAAAAAAGTAATCATAAAATTAGTGGTTATTTTTAAGAATGAAGTCACTTATCATCTACCTACTTATCTCACTAAAATATATCTTTCTCTCTCTAATGGTCACTAACTTGATCATCTGAGACCAAATGTTAAAAGATATTATAGCATTCGGTTTGTAGGTCTACAAGAAAAGTACATCAAGCCCAATAACAGATCTTTAAGCTTGGATTTAACCTGAAAAATTATGATATTTAGAAAATATTTTTCTATCACTTGACTATTAAAATAATTTTAATAATATTTAATCAAATGTACTAAATGAACTTGATATGTAGTAAGAATATTAATTTTGGGTCAAAACATTATGTTAATGAAATGAAATCACATAACAAAATAAATAAATTCATTTTATTATACATGTTAAATGAATAATTTAAAATAATTACTAGGTTTATTCGTCAAACCCACTATTATATTATAATTTTCATTTTTATATGTTTTAATTTTATTAAAGGGGAAATATTTGATAATTAGTCAAATAGATTTGTCTTATAATATTTTTCATGTTATTTTTTTAAAATTTATTAGTATTTTGTTACAATTTCAAAAGGTTGCAACTATTAAACAATTCAAATTTAAATAAATTAGCTAAAAATTCAAGTTAAATTAAAATAAATAGAGACATGCTACGATTTCACTGATCGATAAAAAATCCTTATATTTCAAAAATGTTAAAAGAAAACTAGTATGTTACATCATTTTTACACTTGGACAAACATGTTACAAGAGAAATTTGAGAATTTATAAATCATACGTATATGTCAAATAAATTATATTTACAAGAATTATTTATAATAATTTTTTTTCATATTTTATTAATAATGAATAACATATTTATTAGTTAAATATGATAATAAATTAAGTCATTTATTCATTTAATATAGTATGTAATAATACAAATAAATAAGATGATGAAAGTTTTCATTTGTTTATTTGTAATATATATTGAAAATTAGTTATATTTATTCTTACTACTAATGAATAATATTGAAAAAATATTATTATTTTTATCATATTTATGTATCATCACTTGAGTTAAGTATGAAATATACAATGTTAATTATTTTATAACACTACAAAAAAAGAAGACAATCTGCAACGTTTGACTGAGGAAACGTTGCAGATTGTATAACCTTATCGTGACATTTTTGAAACGCCAGGAAAAGGTTAAAGTTTCTGCGGCGTTGTGAAAAGGATGTACTAATTGAGACGTTGTACAATTAAAACGTGGCCAAATACATATTACGACGATATAGTGAACCAAACTTCGGGGAAAAGTTGGTAAAGCAATCAAAACTCGGTTGTTTAACTAATTAACGTTGGGTTCAAAGCTGGTTTATCTCATGCCTCCCACTTACAGACCACTCTTTGCGCTCTCTCAACGAAAGCAGACGCCTTCAAATCTCCTCTCAACATTGCCGCCATTGCTCCTCCACGTGCGTTGATTCCTAACGTACATTCTGATGCTCACTACTCTTTTATCTTCGTGTCTGATTTGATAAAGCTCGATGTTGGTGTTTAATTTGGAGCTGAAGTTATCCATAAATTTCTTCGCTTGCTGTAGTCCGGAGGCCTTAAGCTTCGCTTCCTTTCATCTTCTTCCTCCTACTCTCGCTCGGTGGCTACTATTTCTTCTCATCCTGGACGCATCGTCAGCGAGGCTCAAGAAACCGCCACTGAAGGTGATTCCGAATTTTTTATAGGTTTATTTTTTTCTATCATCTTTTATAAATATTAGTGACTTTAGCGTAATCTTTCATAGTCTTTCATTTGGAACTGAAGTTAAATAAAAAGGGAAAATCTTTGTCAATTTTTAGTCTTCCTACAGTTCCCTTCTTGATTCAAGCTCCTCCTTTTGTCTCTACCCTATTGATAAAATGTATTGAAAATGGTTTTGAATGACAGAAGTTGTGAGTTTTTCATCTCATTTACAATTGGTGATACTGTTTTGTACTGCGTTGTGTGAGTTTGCCATCTCTTCTGTCTCTATTTTTCAAGTTTTAGAGTTGAATTTAGCTTAAGTTACGACTATGTCATGTTCCATATCCCTTCTTAATTGAGCATAGTATGGAACATTCTCAATGGGTATAAACTATGGATTTGTTTGTAATTTTGGAAGATAAACATGGTTTGGGCTAGCCTGTGTTAAAGATTGTATTCAATTAAAGATAAGTATTTTGCCTCCAAACTTACTTTAACTCCAAATTTTGTAATCGCCCCAAGCTTATATGTAATGGATCTCCTATTTTGAGTTAATCATGCTCACATCATACCCCCCCCCCCCCCCCCCCCTACAGGTGTTTTC
>JANVCL010000005.1:34477165-34496010 GCA_026546855.1 Erythroxylum incrassatum | reverse complement strand
GAGTATGTCTACTGTAGGCAAGTGAAGGATAGAGGTCGGGATCAGTTCGTGTCTGCATTAGTGTCTTATCGAATTGTTTTCCGCAATCATTGTACAACAATACTTTATGTTTATTATGAGCCCATTGTGGTTTTATTGTTTTTATACATTGACTGATTGTAAATTATTATTGAATGACTGTAATAACTGAAATTGTGAACATGGGCTCAAGTTACTTACTGTTTATGCCGCGTTAATGAATGGTTCAAAAAAAGAAGCAAATGTTATATCGAGTTTACTGACTGATGTAATACGCTACTCTCATGGGGCACGGACTCGGATATCACCAATGATATCGGATTCGGGTCACTCGGGAGTGGGGTGTTACAAGTAGCTAGTATGTGCAATAAGTGTATACAATCATGCAAGACCACGCTATTATTCCAACTTGTTGCTTGTGTTTTATGTGTAAATTGAATTCCCACTAACATAACATATTGTTGTCATTCTTATGTTAAATTAATAGGTTGTTTTTCCTCAATGGATTAAGAGTTGGATGAACAGTGTTAGGGTTTCCTGTGAATACATTGATGGAGTGAAAACATTTATGAATTTTGTGGTGGAGAAAAAGGGCAAAGATTGTGAAATTTCATGCCCTTGTCCTCGTTACATGAATTGTTATATAAGATCTCAAATGAATGTTTTTGACCATTTACTGAGATTCGACATGACCATTTACTGAGGGTGATGGTGATAAGGAGGAGGATGGCATGCAAGATTTGCTTCATGATGTAGGTACCTTCGTAAATGATTGTCCAATTGATGAGGGTGGAAGGAGTCATCCTATAGGCGTCGGAGATTTTATTGGACAAGGCTTTCATGAATTGTTGAGTTATTATCTTTTTAATTATGTTTTTCTTTTTTTGACATTTCAAATTTTATAATAAATATGACTATTTATATATTTCTATACAACAGGGTGACAAAGATGGAGAAGGGTGTGACTAGATAAAGTTATGGTATCACACTCATTATGATGAAAGTAAAGGTCAATGGACAACTGCCGAATGCAAAGAAAAATGGGTGAGTACATAGTTTATTTATAAATATTTCTTAAATAAGACTGTGTATGTAATTAGTTCTTTACTTTTTCAGGACTTAATGTGTCACGAATTGGCACATTCAACATAACAAGGTCATCCAATGACAGTGGATGAAGTATGCGACAAAGTCTTGCGCACCATAACAAATTGCATTATTGGCATGGGAATGGGACCTCAATCACAAGGGAAAATTTCGGTCAGAAAGAGACTTCGAAGAAGATTAATGAGGGTTTACAGTCTAAATTCGATGAATTGATCAAAAAAATTTGAAGAAATGCAGGATAAATTAACTACCGAAGTCAAACAACAAAAAAAGGTCTTGGAGCTTTTATGCTCTACACATACGCTTAGAATAGATAAGTACTTATACTGATATATTAAACACTTATGACATATTGTTTATATTAATTACTATATTATGACATGTTTGGGAATTGAAATTATATAATTCATTGTCTACATGTATTAAATTCTTGTTATACATTATTAATCATTCGCAAATTAATGATGTACTCAACAAATTGATGAATTATTAAATAAAAAATTTCATATATAATATTAAATAGTTATTAAATAAATAAGATTTAATAAATTTGTTTTCAAATATTAATTATTAAATAAGAATAATAATTCAATTGAAATTAAATTTTAAAATCATATTCGGATTCAAAGAAAAATTCAAATTACATTTTAATAATTATCACAATTAATATTATTTTTGGATGAATCACACAAATTTTATTATTTAAAATTGAAAATTTATTTAAATAAAATTATTTTAATATATTTAAATAAATAAATTTATTAACTAATAACCAACGACGTTTATTTCCAAACGTTGCCGATTGTCAACCTACATCGATGTCTAATAAATGTCGCATAAAACTTCAGGGTTTCCACGACGTTTACTCCTGACGTTGCCTATTCCATCCACCTTTTATGACGTTTTCCAAAACATCGTTGAATGGGCAAGGTTTCCTCAATGTTTTCCATAAAACGTCGCCGAAACGTTTCCTTACTCCACCTTCAACGACATTTTTTATGACTTTTTTTAAAACGTCACAAATAATAATCTACGACATTTATTGAAACATTTGTTACATTTTTAAAACGTGATTGAATGGGTATTTTTCTTGTAGTGTAACAAATAATGAATATTAATTTATGTATTATTAGTTTTATATGATAATAAATTAAGCTTTCTTTTAATTTACTATTCAATAACACTAAGAAATATGATAGTAGATAATCCATTTCTCATACTTTATATATAACTTATATTTAACAATTAATTTATTGATTAGATTTTTAATAAATAACTAATAATTAAAAATGTTGTTGTATGAGCTTACTAAACTCATTGTGAAGCTTGATTGACATTTTTATTATATTGTCCGGTTAGACTCAACGCCAATTTTAATTAGGTGCTAACATTGATTAATTTTTTAATTATATCTTCATATTGGACTTATTTTAAGAGTTGAGTCATTTTTCTTATATCACATACCCGTAGGACTCAAAGTCCAACTGAGAATTTTTAAAAAATTATTTACAATCCATATGTTTACAATTTAATGATTGATAGTTAAAAATCAATCAAAATAATTATTTCCATTTTTAATATGAATCATAGATGAAAATAATTTTCTTATTTATTAATATTAAGTAAAAATTCAATAAAAATTAATTTAATAAATATATTAAATTGTTAATAAAATTAATAAGTTAATATTACATATTAATTATTTATTAATAAAATTTTAAAATAATGATATTTAATTTTCAAATAATTTTTATGATATGTCTCGCTAACAATAAAAATTAATCAAATTAAGTAATAATTATTTACAAAATATACTATTATAATAAAATTAATTATCTTATTTATTAATATCAATAAATAAATAAATAAAATAATTCATTTAAATTAAAATTAATATAATAAATATAAAATAAATTATTACCATAACGTAATAAATTTGATTCTTAATTACTGATTATTAATAAAATAAATTAATATTATATCAAATATTATTATATTATTTTATATAAGTAATTATATAATAAATTAATAAATCAATTTATTTTACACATATTATAAGTGTGATTTGCTAATTTTTAATTATCTTCTGTGACATAATTATTTAAGTAAATAAAGTTTGACAAACGTTTATTTGTTAGGATTTCTGTTGAAAAATATTTGTTAGGATTTCTATTGAAAAATACTTATGGATAAAAATATTACCCATACGCATAAGGGATTATTTTTAGAGAATTTTAAAGTATATAAAATATTCTTGGAATAAATGAAATCATTTCATCTTCAATTTAAATTGTTACTATTTTTTATATAATAATTAAATAGAGATATCGTTGAAGGACCTTGGGCTAATTCTTTTATGACTTTTATCAATAATATCTAAGGCATAAAGGGTATATACGACTTGATAATTTTGCAAGAATGTCCAATAAGTTTCAGGTTATATGCTAAAAGCACATGTATATGCTTCCATGTACTTTAATAAGAAGTGAACGAAAATGCTGAGGTAACTTCCACTGGTCATCTAAAGACTAGCAATATGAGGACGTATGAGGTTCATCAGGCGTGTTGAATAGCTGAATTTGGTACTTTATGTCCTAAAGCCGACACAGGCCAGGCAGGTGGTCCTAGTCTTGTTAATTTCTCCAAGACGATGCCGCTTGGACTACTCTTTATTGACTTAGACTACACTTCTATCGACATGGAAGTCCGAATATCGTGTGTGATTTTGTGGTCGGAAAGATCAATAATACAATATATGCTGAGAGACTTGGTTAGACTTGGTTGACGAATTTACTTATTTTTGGGATTGGATTTTGTTTTAAATAACCATGTTCGATTTTGTTCTAGTCAAAATAATGTCATTTTAAGCATTAATCAGACTTATTTAAGACAGAATATCCGAACAGCTTCTCTTGTGCCTTTTCCTGCGATGACAAGTCAACTTTTGACTTAATTTAATTGGCTAGATTTTGATTATCTTGTATTTCAGGACTTTGGCTACACGCTATTGTGTTTGATGCCGTAAGAGTCAACTCGATGTGAAAGTGAAACTGATGGTTCCAATCAACTTGATGGAAAGAAACTCCCCTCGATTTTAACTCCGTTAATCTATTATTAATTATATTGTTCATTCTCTTTTATATATACGCATACTTGAAAAGCAATATTTCACAACATCCTCTCTCTAATTTTCCTTGTAGCACAATGATAAACAATTTATGTTCAATTAATCGCATCCATCCATGCATGGGCTAGTTTCTTTTTATGTAATTCTATTTTAGTCCAAGAAAAAAATGGATTTACACTTTAGATGATCTTGATATTCACATTTTCATAATATAATCAGCAATTCATGTAATCGATCCTCTTATCTTCCTAATTTTTCTTATTAGTATTTATAGTTGAGCATAATTTATCTTTATCCAAAATGATTATAATATTTTTTCCTATAACATTGGAAAATAAATATAATCCAAATGTTCATATTGTGACCAAGATTATTATTTCATTTTCTGTAACTAGTTTAATATTTTTTTAATAGTAGTACTTTTTAGTAATTATCCTTTATACTATACAAATTCTAGTTTTATAATTACTAAAATAAATTTCATAAATAATATAAAGACACTTCCTTAATTTTTATGAATCATTTAATACTTAAATTTGCATATTATGAAAAGTTTGTTAACAAGTTCACATTCTAAATTTAGAATTCATTACACTTCTAATTAAAAATATTTTTGGATTGAATTGACATAAAATTTTATAATATAGATAAATGTCAATGAATTCCTACAAGTATCTTTATTTTTTTATCTATTTCTTATTTTTATACTTATGTATTTTGAAAATTTAACTCTTAAAATATAAAACCAGTTTTTTTTCATTTGTTATACAAAAGTATCCCTATAAGTTAATTGATTATTAAAATTTCCATAAACAAACTATTTAGAACTCAAGTAACATGTTTACTTTTTGATGAAAAATCTCATCTTGATTGTGTGTGTATATATATACACGGCTACCACACGACATATTGTAAACCGACTGTAGAGGCTCTTATGTTGTGTTAAGTTATAAATAAGTTATTTTCTAAAATTATAATCTTGATTAGTACTAGTTTTGATTAAACAAAATAATAGTTTGAAATATACCTTGAATTGTAATACATATTCCTATTTTTATAAAATCACATAATAACTCGTAAAAAAGGTTTTTCAAATACGTACACGAGGAGAGAAATTTCTCCACAATTTTCATGATATGAAAAGAAGACGAAGAAGAGAGACTCTTTTAATGACTCGTAACAAAATTGTAGCCACCTGTAGCCTATCTTAAATTGCACTTCACAATTGACGTCAAATGTTCTGGTCTGCATTGACTCGAAGATGCCTTACAGTACTAATAAGTTGTACCGCACGAAAAATTAAGGAAATTGCCGAGTTTGGTTCATGTAACATTGGTCTTCAATTTTGATATAACAACTCCTTGACCTTGACCTTTTAAAGCTTTACTTGAGTTGCAAGCACTCGTTATAATGCTCATATACCGACAAAAAATTCTTATGTAGAAAATTTATGATGCTAACTTTAAAGGCAAACATTAAAGTTTTCCATAAAATTTTTGTTTCCTCTGAATTATTAGTCCAAGCTGTAAAGTGTAGGAGATTTTCGTTTGTAAAATTGAATTAACCCACTTCATCGATATTGTACTCTTGAGATATATGTGTAGACTATTAGTTTATGTTCTACAATCAATCGGTTGGTTACAGTTTAGTGATAAAATAATTTAAAGACATATGTCATGTTTGGCAATTAGTGAATTGCATTAGCTATTAGTTGATTCTATCAGTTATTAACTAGCTAATAACGTATTAATATAGCTGATTTGACTAGCGGACAACATCAACGGTTTATTTAATAACGTTTGATAAAATTAGCTGTTTATATATCAAATGACTTATAAGAATATGATTGGGAAAAAAAGGATTATAAGGACATGAATATTAGCTGTTTATATCTTAATATTTATTTGAATATTCTCATAAGAATTTAGAAAGAACAAAAGAAGTCAACATCATCCTTTTCTTCAATATCTTTCGTCGAACCTTAAGAACACTGAAAGCCCTCTTAATATAACTTCTTAATGATAAATGAGTTCAATTAAAATTTTCTCAAGACCCATTTGAATGGACAAGGGTCCGGTCAACGGAAGAACTCGAGAGATCACTAAAATATCACTAAAAATAAGCTTATGAATGGGTTCGGTCGGATCACACTAGGAGTTTTTTCTCAAATGTAACACTGACAAGTTTAATATGAAATTGAGTATGTAAAAATGATATCGATTTAATTTCTAATTTAAGGAAATATAAATTTTTGTTATTTTAATTTTAATTTTTAAATTTTTAAAATATATTTTTAAAATATTAAATTAAAATAAAATTATTTTAAAAACTATTTATATTAATATCTTAAAATTTAAACTTAGATAAAAAATTAATTTAAATTTGACTTATTAATTTTATATTAAATTGAATTGAATTAAACACAATATACAAGTAATAATAATAATAATAATATTGTATACTAAATATTGATATAAAAGGGACCTAAATATTAGGTCTATATAAAACTAATTAATGTAATATAATTAGAGATAACAAATTTAAAAGTATTTAATTTTTTGAAAATTTTAATTTAATATTTAATATTAAATATTAAATATTTTAATTTAAAGACTAGCTTTTAAAATTTTGTATAAATTAAGTTAAATTTATAACCCTATCTTTATCTCTTTGACTAATTTGTAATAAATTTTAGATATAATAGTCTTTTAGTCCCTTAATTTCTCAGTCGCTAAAGAAAAATGTTTCTCATAGTAGCGTTTTCAAAATCATCAGATTAAGTTCAATCCGCTAACTTAATCAGCTAATTACCAAACATAATTATCAGCAGTTTGACATGGTCAAACAGCTAAAATCTCTCAATCCGCCAAAAATAGCTAATAAGTCATTTACCAGACAAGGTCATTATTTATTGTGTACATATTTAGATATATATAGTAAAGTCCATAGAATAATTATACATTGCAAATAAAATTATAATTATGAGAATAATATTGAATTTATGTATTATTATTAAATTGTTCCTAGCCATTGCTCTATTCAGACTAAACATTAATAGAATTTAAAAAGACTAGTATATGTTATATTTTTCCTTATAGAGGAAGTAGTCAATCTCACAGCCTAACGTATAAAGATATTTAAACAAATGTATAGGTGTTTGTTATAAAACAAGTTTATTGATTGATCCCATATGAGAAATCTATTTGAAACATTACTTATATGTCTATAGAAATTCTCATTGTGATGATTGTATAAATGATCATTTGATTTGAAGTCTTCAAAGTTATTTTATATAGAGATTGCTATGTTTCGATACTACTTATTACTTATTCTAATAATAGGTAGTTTAGTCGATAGTTATTAGATATAACATGACCTATATGGAGGTAGTTAAGTGATCAAGATAAAATTTATCGCCCTAAAGTAATTAGGGAGAATGTTCTATTGTTTTTTATTAGTATTGATTAAGGAAATCTTTAGCCAAGGTAGAATGACATTTTGTAAATAATTTACAAATGTTATTAATTAGATTAATAATTAATGGTAAAGAACTAATATGATTGAACTCAAAATTAAGTAGACATTAATTTCATGCCCTATGTCTAATCGAAATATTGTATGATGAAAGAATTGAATTAAACAAAAATGTTATGCACAAAAAGGTTAATCAAAATCACTTTGACATTCCTAAATATTTAGGTGATGTGCTACTAGACGTCAACCTTAATATACGGATATAAATTATTTAATTAGATAATTAAAGATAAATTATAGGAATTTAATTTATCAAATCTTAAATATAATTTAGGGTCATAATTTGTATCTATTGCCAATATATTTGGAAACATAATAAATCATACATAAAGAACGGGTTGAAAAGAGCAAAAATATTTTAATAAAGTTAAACTTGATTGTAAAGTTTGAGAACTTAATGATTAATTATAAGATAATTAATAAATAAAAATCAATATAAGATATTAGATTTTAATTAAGCATAATTTCAATTTAATTAAAATTATTTGTAATTATAACTAAAATTTAGTTGAAATTAAAATTTAATTTTAATTAAATTATTAAAATGTTCATAAACTATTATAAATAAGCTTAAGATTTAATGAAGCTAGCATTCCTTACTTAACTATATTTCTGTAATAGATACAACATTCCGTCAAATCTTTTGATTGAAATCGTTAGAGATTAGATAGTTGTATAAACGGTTTAAGTAATATAATAAACATATAATCAAGCTTTAAAATAAGGTATAAATTTATGATTCTTGTTTTATTATTATTTATGTATTAATCATGTTATAGAATTTTAGTGATATTCATTTTTTAGAAATCCAATACTAAAGACAAATAACTTGGTGGAGAATGGGCACCATATCTTCAAAGAGGAAAGTTTTAATTGGGTTTGCAGTGGTGGAGAATGGGCACCATATCTTCAAAGAGAAAAGTTCTAATTGGGTTTGCTGTAGCTTCAAAGAAGGTGCATACAAGTAGATGCTTTAGAAAAAGGTGGCTGCCTCTTCGCAATGTCTACAATTACATAATTTCTCCTTCATATACACATTAATCACGCTAGATATTCATATACACATTGTGATTAATTCATATACACATTAATCACGCTAGATATTCGTCTTTTATAGGTTCTCTTGTTAGTTGTTACACTCTTATTGGATTTGAAGATTTGAAAATTAATCACCTAATTAGTGAGCAAGAACTTGAGTGGCACAAGGATTTCAGGATTAGATAAACTAATCGCCTAGCTAGCTAGCTTACGTTCATTTTTTCTCTCCGTACTCTATCTCTATGTATCTCAAGACTCTAAACTATTATATAACATCTGTAATTGGGTTGAAAGTTCATAACAGAAAAGAAAAGCTATAAATATAAACTGCACTAACTAGTCCTAATTAAAGCTTACATCCTAAGCAGTATTATGATTTGGTGTGAAATCATTAGGAAACAGATATTAGTATAAAATGATGAACTTTGCATATAGTTTACTTAATTGTAACCCAAATAACTTTGAAAAGTGAAAGAAATTGACGAGAAAGAAGCCCGAGATCAATGCAGACAGATAAAGCTAATTTTGACTTTCTGCTACAATAGTCATGTAGTGACTAACAATAGAGTCATGGATTTTCATAAGTTCAAACGCGTTGGAAGCTGAGTATTTCCATGTTTGCGTGCCTTCCTCCCCGCTCTCTGCGATCTTTCCCAAGAATCCACTTTTTTTATCTCTGTTGAGATCAACAACAACCCCATCTCTTTATTATATACCTGTCCTATATATATGAGTATGATCGCTACATCCGTAAGCCCGCAGGAGACAGTCTAACTTGTCTCTCAACTGGTGTATTGTTAATATTACTGGTCAGAGAGCAATCAAATTAGCGATGGGGCCGATTGAAATGGAGGACTGGCCACCTGGGTTTCGTTTTTATCCGACGGAAGAAGAACTGGTTTCATTTTATCTGCGAAACAAGCTCGAAGCCAAAAGAGATGACCTGAACCAGCTCATAGATAGGGTTATTCCTACGCTTGATATATATGAATTCCATCCATGGGAGCTTCCACGTAAAAATTCTTCAATTGTGCTAGTTCTTCTATAGCTTCCTAGCTGATAGCTCTTTGTTATCATTTCATTCCATTTTCTAGTTGAAGACGATCTTAAGTGAACTTTATTTGGCTTATTGTCTTCTGTTGGATTTTATTTGGTGTTCGTTTGTTCAGAATTTTCTGGGGAAGTTCGCAATAGAGATCCTGAGCAGTGGTTCTTCTTCATTCCAAGACAAGAGAGCGAAGCTAAAGGAGGCAGACCCCGGAGACAAACATCTACAGGATACTGGAAAGCAACGGGCTCTCCTGCTCATGTTTTCTCCAACAATCAAATAATTGGCATGAAAAGAACCATGGTTTTCTACATGGGAAGGGCTCCTAGTGGACAAAAAACAGAATGGAAAATGAACGAGTACAAATTAATCATGCAAGGAGAAGCATCGTCTTCCGCTGCCGCAGCACATACAATGGTATATTTTGAAACTCAATCTTCTTAATGTTGTCTACTTGCATAATCATCAACTTTATCTGGACTCGGGAACCCTAGCAATTGTTGTTCTTAGAAAGGCCTTTTCAGTTATTCTAAGAATATTATGGTTAATCAGCTTGCATATGAGGCTAATTCAAATCTCTTTGGTTTTCTGATTTCTCGGGAACCCGAACAAAGATACTTGTAACTAATAACCAACCTCTTCTGCCTGCAAATCTTTATGCACTTTTCAACAAATTAGCAGCATTAAAATGCTTTATAAGATCACAAGTAATTTAGTAGTGGTTTCTACGCCTTGAGAATAGAAACAGCACATCAACATATTGTTAAACATATATATATGTGTATGTGTGTGTCTGTCTGTACAGCTAAGGCAAGAATTCAGTTTATGCCGAGTGTACAAGAATTCGAAGAACCTACGAGCATTTGACAGGCGACCACCGGGACCCGAGATGGTGGAGACTAGAGCTCATCCAGTCGGTGGTCATGATGGGATGATAACTTCTTGTCACCATTATCATGAGCCTCCAGTTGTGGAGAGAGCAAGTTCACCTGAGAGTTCATCCTCTGGAGATCAGGGAAATGTTTCACAAACAGCTGAAAGTAGCAATAAGGCAATGTCCAAGGACAGCGATATGGATCTTTCATGGGACTGGGAACAATTAGAATGGAAATAACGATGAACTGATTCATCGTAATCGGTTATTCGTTATCTTCATTTGTTTATAATTGTTGGTGTCTGTCTGGATATATTTGGTCTCGCAGATGTATCAGATGATAATAATGATTTGTCTTTCACGTCCATATAAATGGTGCCATTAATTGCTTTGTGAGACTGAAGTTCCTTGTACTTTAAAGTTCTTGGAGGAAGGCAATTGAATAATACGCCACAGGAGTATACAAATTTAATTAAGTTAAATTATTCAAAATTCTTATTAAATTAAAACATAAAAACACAACAACAACATTTGAGTAATATGTAAATAAAAATGTAAATATAAAACATAAAACATAATAAAACACCGAAGCAGCAATTAATGTGGATAGTTCAAACATCTCTTATGCTGTACTGGACAGATTTAGCAACGTTGTTTTTCATAGTTTATGGTGTTAATGTTAGAAGTTGCTTTGATATTCTCCAGTGTAACGTCAGATATATAGGAATTTGTTCCAATTATAAGGTACAAATATTTTTTAGTTATTTTTATTTATACAACTCAACTACATGACTATTATTTTAATAAACCTTGTAATTATTATAATTTATATTTTACGAATTTTTAAATTTAATTGATATTAATTATAATAATCTCAATTTTTTATAAATAATGTATTTTCATATAAGTCATTTGTGAAACCAACTGAACAGCCTCAAGTCAGCTAAAAGTACGTTTCAGAAAAATCATTAAAGAAACCAATAACTTCAAGACAATACCACGAATGCGTCAAATAGCCATTAAAGGACTTGAATTCAATGCCTACAAAGTACAAACAAATGTCTTTTGAAAAGTCTGGAGTCTCCTGGCACTGGTGTTCGCATTACTATTTACTCATGCGAACACCAGTATGAGTATAAAATGGTGTGTCAAATGGTTATCGAAGAATTTGATTTAAAGACTTCAAACAAATATGACTTTTCAATAGTCTTCCTTCCCACATCATTTGCACACTGTACCAAGTGCCAGCTCCAATACCAGAAATATAATATTTATGATGAAATGAGTATGACGTATCAAATGGGCAGTGGTCAACTTGAATTCAAAACTTTAAACAAATATGCCTTTTAAAAAGTTATTTATTATTATTACTAATTTAAATTTTTGAACATTAATAAATAATTTAAAATATGCAAAAAATAATTAAAGTATTAGTTTGATAATTTATTAAAATATAATAATTATCCTCGGTGTATTTATCGAACGTCTACTTGTTTGATTTAAGTTAGTACCGAGTATGAGAATTTAGAGAGTAAAAACTCAGAAGTCAGGACTGTACTGTACTGATTTCCAACTATTAGTTATAGGACCTGGAAGTTGTATGGGTTTGGTCTCTAACCTCATGGAATAGAAGATATGGGTCAGCCAGCCCACAACCTCTGAATATTTAATTAATATTCCACACACAAACAAAAAATGAATACTGAGCGGTTTTATTTAGATTAATTGAACGACGTCGTTTGATCAAGTTATGGTTTTGTTTCTTTGTTTGCTGGGTCTCTCTCCGCAGCCGCAGCCCTCTGTTTCCAAGTCTCTCGTGTACGCTGCTGTCTCCATCTCTCAGCCATCTCATCTCTCTCGTGGAAAATTTGAGCCGTCATTTGCGGAGGTTTTCTTCTTTCGTCTCCGGAAGTCCGTGGTATGAAGTTCCTGTCCCTGGAAAGCGGTCGCGTGGGTGAGTCAAGATAGTGAAGTTCATGTGTATTAAATTGGTATTCAAAAATATGTTCCTATATTCCTTGTTTATTGCCATTACAAATGGTGCATCAAAAAGATGACTTGTCCCAAGTAAAATTTGTGATTATCGAGTAATTTTTGCTTTAGATTTTATATTTTTATCTTATATTTGAGTACGAAATATGGACAGAAAACGTCTTTAATTTTCAAATGAGACGGATTAAGCTTATTGAGAATTATCCGAAGGGATTCAAATCTGAACTCGGTCCAGCCCCCCATACCCCATGCAGTTTGAGGTATCATGAGTTATTATAGGGTTTCTGATAAAAAAAAGTTGGTTCTTTGCAGGGATTTGATATATAATAGGCGTGCACTTGCACTCAATTCAATTAAATCCGTTATTACTTGACTAGGAGGTGGTTCTGGTTTTGAGTGATTGATGTACAAAAGGAGACTTTTACTCCTCACTATCAATTCCTTAAAGTTGAGCTCTTCAACCAAGCTATCTGGTTCAATCAAAGGCCTCGGCTTATTCAAAGGTTGCAGCACTGCCGCTGAAAGATCAGAGTTTCAGTACTCTAATGGGTATCACGTAGAGAATTCTGATCAGCAATATCAAAACCATAATGGGCTTTACTCTGCCACCCACAGCCCCTCTGGTTCTTTGCAAAAATCTAATGTGAAGGTCTTAAACCAGAATGAGGGTCTTGGAGAAAGCCCTTCTTATGATGCTGGAAAATACGCAATTGGTCAAAATGACAGCTTCAGTGGGTTTTATGTGAGAAATCATGGTACTTCGCATTATAGTATAGATAAAGGTCACCAGAGTTTCGATGGGACTTACTGCCAAAGTAGTATGAATGAACTACAGAACCCAACTGAAAATAATCAAAATTTTGGCTGTTATGATTGGAACAACAATGGGAATTGCCAACAAAAAGAAACTGGGCATATGCAAAACCCTTATAGGCCATATCACGAGGGAACTTTAGAAGTGTCACAGAGCCAAGGCATCGTAGGTGCTCAGGGAAGCCTAAATAGTAGCTATACGCATAATCTTCATCAACTTGGTGGTCAAAGCGGACATTATGAAGGAAGTCTTGGACATTATCAGCATGCTCCAAACTTTGGACAGTATCAGCCGAACTTGAATATGGGACAGTTCCAACATAATGCTACTGTTGGCCAGTATCCGCTAAACAATGGTGCAGTTAGTAATGGGACGGAGGTTCCTCAAACATCAAGCAATCCTGGAACTGAGGACAAGTTACCTGAGTCTCCTGAAAGTAGCTCATATAGAGGTACCATCAAAGAGTTGGATGAATTATGCAAGGAGGGGAAAGTGAAGGAAGCCGTGGAAGTTCTGCATTTGTTAAAGGAGCAACATATTCCCGTGGATTTGCGCCGCTTTTTGCAGCTGATGCAAGTTTGTGGGGATGCTAAAGCTTTAGAGGAAGCAAAATCTGTTCATGGGCTCATTATGATTTCAATATCCCCTCTGAAAGTCAGCACCTATAACAAGATTTTAGAGATGTATGCAAAATGTGGTGCTATGGACATTGCATTTGATGTTTTTAACAGGATGACAGAGCACAATTTGACATCTTGGGATACAATGATAACTTGGCTTGCTAAGAATGGATTTGGGGAGGATGCAATTGATCTGTTTAGTAAATTCAAGCAAGCAGGACTGAAGCCTGATGCTCAAATGTTCATTGGTGTCTTCTCAGCTTGTGGTGCTTTGGGTGATATCAATGAGGGAATGTTACACTTCGATTCCATGACGAAGGATTACAGACTTGTCCCAACTATTGAGCACTATTTGAGCATTGTGGACATGCTAGGGTCTGCAGGTTATTTGGATGAAACTTTTGAATTTATTGAGAGTATGCCGTTGGAGCCAACTGTTGATGTTTGGGAAAGTTTAATGAATCTTAGCAGGGCTCATGGGCACTTGGAGCTTGGAGATCGATGTTTTGAGATTGTTCAACAGTTAGAACCTTCCCGTTTGAATGAACAATCTAAGGCAGGCCTTGTGCCGGTGAAAGCTTTGGACCTTGAAAAGGAGAAGGAGAAAAAAAAGTTACAAAGTCAGAACATGTTAGAAGTTAGGAGCAGGGTCCATGAATACCGGGCTGGTGATACATCTCATCCTGAAAATGATAAAATCTATGCCATTCTTCGATGTTTGAAATCACAAATGAAAGAGGCTGGTTACATCCCAGAAACAAGATTTGTTTTGCATGATATAGACCAGGAAGGTAAAGAGGAAGCTCTTCTTGCTCATAGTGAGAGACTTGCAACTGCTTATGGTCTTCTTATCAGTCCTGCTCGCTCACCTATACGCGTAATCAAGAATCTTCGTGTTTGTGGTGATTGTCATAATGCACTAAAGATCATTTCAAAGATTGTAGGTCGAGAACTCATCATGCGAGATGCAAAGAGGTTTCATCATATGAAAGATGGTGTGTGCTCTTGTCGAGATTATTGGTGAACAAGATAAACTTTTGAGGTATGATCAATTTCATTGTCACTTACAGTCTTTTGATGACGGAAAGGTCAACGACAAACTATCAGCTCTTCACCATTTACTTTTTCCAAAGCTTCTACCACTTATCTTTTCTTGTCTTATGTTAGCCTGCTTTCTACACCATAATTTGATTTTGAGTCCTCTGATTTGGTTGGTCACTGATAATTATCATATTTTGAATGGAAATCTAGCTGCATTATCCAAGGTTTCCAAGCACTTAGCTTGAATCTTTGCATGGTTAGATATTACTGATGCATTTACAATTGATCATGATCTTTTTCTCTCTCCATATACTCTTGTACATTTGTAGTCTTATATGCCATATTGAAACATAATTCATTTCTTCCTCTATGGTGTTGCTATCGATTTATTAGGTTCAAGAAATACCCAAGTTGAAGGTTTTACATTGAATCTGATATCATAAACATAAATTCCTTTTTCTGTTATTCATAAATATCATCTGTTAGATTATGGGTAGTGGGCAAATCCCTGAAAGAATGAACCGGACAATTAGAGTTGATTTAAATTAAACAATGTTGTTGGAGTAGCTGCTGCAGTAGTCAGGATCACTTGGTAAGCAAGCAGGAACTAACTCCCAGTTGTCTTAACAGGCGCTGGTTCAACTTTTTAAGTGTCGAGACATAAATCCCTCAGACATGGAACTCAACAGCTCTTACTCTTTAACTGCCTTTTCTTAAAATTTTCTGATGTTTTGCTCCTGATTTGTTAGGCAGTGAGCTTGAGCTTGTTGCCATGTGTGCTTAGTTAAGAAAATGTGGCTTCTGTTTTTAAGAATTACTTTGTCAGGGTTGCCATTCTTTTTCATGCCATTTCTTACACTGTTTTGGTTCACATTTATCTTGTAGGTCTATGCAAACAGAGTTAACCAAGGTACGATGGCAAGATGGTTGTCTCTTCGCTGGACCACCTGTTTTCTTGTATGACAGTAAATTATAGGATGGAAGTTGTGAATACAACTCTTTCGGCTTGTTCAGCAGAAATTTTATTGAGAAAGATGAACATTCTACAACCTAAGCATCAAACTTATGCTGGCAGGATTCATGTTACGATTCTTTATAGTTTTCCATGCTTAGTCGTTGAGTCATAAGATTCAGACTTAATTATCTGGAATAGCGGTAGATGGATAATTGCTCTCTCTCAACATACTTGCTGATTCAAATTTTATGTAAAACATAATGCCCTTGTTTTATTGGGGTTAAATTTCTCATAATGTTCTTTCTTTTGAAAGATAAGAAAGATGAATATGATTAGAAATAGAGGAAAGTGTTAAAAAAGGAGGGGCATACCCTGGTGTTACAATGGAAGACAAATGTCTTGGCGTTGTTTGCACTAAGACACCTGTCCATTACATTCCGATTCTGTCCGATTGTTAGTGTTATTTTCACCCTGGATTGTTTCACTTCAAGCTCATTTCTTCTTCTGGTTTCCATCCGGTGGCTGTAGGAACCAGAAGCAAAGCATAATCATTTTGCAACGATCGTCTTTTGTTTCTGCGCCAGTTATTAATTCTAAACTGGGTATGGATTGATTACTAAGATGGTCTGGCTGGATTGGTGTCCCATTCACTTGTGCTCCTTTCTACGTCGTATGTTTTGCTTGTCATATAAACAGAGATATGTGGAATTATTGATGTAGCTGGTAAGTTTTTATTTCAAGTAGATGTATTAAAATTCGGGAAATAAATATAGGAAAACTGGAAAGTCACTTGAGATTGATATTTAGTAGATTTGTAATTTAGTAGTTAATGCTACGTCAACATCACGAGTTTGGAGTTGTAAAGCTTTATTTATTATATTTGTACATTTTATCTTTTAAACGTTTGAATTAAAATTTAACATTAGATTGCAATGGTTTGCGACACATGAAAAGACACAAATGTTTTGAAAAAAATTTAATAATTCTTTTATTACTAAAAATGTCATGATTTTGTACAATTGGTAAAAAATTTATCCGGTTTAACCGAAAAATTTTGAATTAATCAACTTTTTGATTTAATTAAAAATAATCAGCTTATTAATTAATCAGTCAATTTTTTATAAATTAAAATAAATCAATTGATTTTAATTTCACAATATATTTTTTAATTGAAATTTAAATTTTTCGATAAATAAAGATAATATTTTTTAATTATATTTTATAATTGTTTAATATTGATTGAATCTTTTAAAGTTCCTGATTTATAGTTTAAGTTTTAGAATATTGGTTTTTTTATTTACCATGTTAGGGGCTGATATGAATTTTAAGAAATAAATTCGTAAATTATTTTAAATTAGGATTTCAGAAATCTTTAAATTCTTAAATTTATCTTGTCTAGCAATAATCTCGTTACCAAAAATAGTGTTAGTATTTTCTCTTCTTTGCTGATGCTATTAGTTTCTTTGTAGCGTTCCTCCTTTCTTTTGATGAGCGTAAGAACAATTGAGATTTTGCCATACAAGACTTCAACCTCTGCCAATCAGCGTACAGTGAAGAGCTCAAACACCCTGAGAGTTAAATTTTATCATTAATTAATTGCATGTAAGTTGTTTATAATCATTTCAAAATTTGATGTATGGAGGTGGTTCGTTGAATCACACTTGACAAGTTGGAAGTTGATGGAAGTTGACAAGTTCGTTCAATTACTCACTTACCTGCAACAACCGTGTTCGCATCGGAGCTCTTTTGTTTTTTTTTGTTACAATGAAGTGAAACAAAAATTATCGCATAAAGGAAATGCCACAGGCATCAGCTCATATAATTAAGAAGAGGGCGTCAGGAACAGCCTCCCAAACTTGAAAATTAGAAGCAATATCATTACTTAATTTAGCCAAACAATCTGCTGCAAAATTATATTCACGAAGCACATGCCTAATAGAGCACATCCAATTCCTAGCAAGTAAAGTTTGAACATCCACAATCAAAACAAACAGGGGATGCGAAAAGTTAACACCACAAGTCACCATCCGCACCGCCTCCATGCTATCAGATTCAACAATGACGTGCCGAAAACCGTGATCCCACGCAAAAATCAAACCATCTCAAATGGACCATAACTCCCCCACTAAGATAGTTGAAATACTAATTCTAAACGAGTATCCCCTGAGTCAATGACCAAATGAATCACGTAACAATCCTCCACTACTAGTCAGCCCAGGATTGACAAGAGAACTGTCGTCACAATTCAACTTCACCAAACCAGATGGTAGTGCAGTCCAACCAATCCAACGCTGCACACCATGAAGTTTCGATGGTGAAACACAAGTCCGGGACACATCCAGTGTAACTTTAAAAACACAACCATTTAAATTTGCTAAGGAAAGAAACTCCTTGTGAAAAATCAATAGATTCCAAGCCTTCCATAACCACCAAATACTTGCCTGAAACCAATGTGCTCACGCAAAATCAAAAGGACCCACAATATGAGCATGCAAATTCAAAGCTAACAAATCAACCAAATTCATCTCAGTAAAAAAATTAACAGGAATATCCCACTGCTGCCACTAGGGATGGCAACGGGGCGGGTATGAGGCGGGTATGCCATCCCCGTACCCGCCCCATGAACCCACTCCCACCCCCATACCCGTCTCCATCCCCGTCGGGGATTCCGCTCCCA
>JANVCL010000005.1:34464441-34475804 GCA_026546855.1 Erythroxylum incrassatum | reverse complement strand
TCAAAAAGTCAACTCTCTGTTACTATTCATCCCAAAAAGTCAGACTTGCAATTCCCTAAAATTTAACACTTTCACTAATCATTTCTTGCTTTTCAACTTCCATTCAAATCAAATTAATCACTATAATTGTCATGGTATCCTTACACACACAAATTTATTCAAAAATTTCCAAGAAAAGTTCGGGGTCCAACAATAACTCTAGCTTTTTCTCATTTTTTCTCTGCCTCTTCTTCTTTTTCTTTCTCTTCCTTTCTTTCTCTCTTTCTCTATCTTTTTCCCACTCTCTCACTTTGTGACTTTCTCTCTTTCTTTCGTTAGTTCTCTCTCTCTCTCTCTCTCTCTCTCTCATATTTATACACTTCTTCGTTCCAAGTGAATTGCTTCACTTTATAGAGGTAACTATCTCATTTAGTAAAATTAGTTACATCACTCTTAGACACTTATGTTCTAGATTAGTCACACTTCACTATGGCTATTGCCTCAGCTTTAAGGTGCAATTACTTCATATGGATCAATTGCATCACTCATTAGCATCTTTGTTTCAATTGAGTTATCTCATGTCAAAGGGTGTAGTTGTCTCATTCTGAAGATATAATTGTCTCATTTTGAAGATATAATTGTCTTACCTAATTAAATTAGTTTCATCACTCTTGAGCGTATGTGTTCTTGGTGAGTTACCTCACTTCACTAGGCTCATCTTGAAGATATAATTGCCTTACCTAAGTTGGCCAGTTGCATCACTCTTAAGCATTAAGGAGGGAGAGGGAGATGGAGAAGAAAGACACTAATAAAGAAATAGAATGAGAGAAAGAGACAAATTTTAAAAGTATATCGAAAGAAAGACATATAAAAGTAGAAAAAGAAGAAAAAAGAGAGAAAGAAGAAAATAAAAAAGCGCTATTAATGAGAAAAAGAAAAGGAAATATATATATATATATATTTTGTAAATTATACAAAAAGAAAAGAAAAGAAAAAGAGAGAAATTGTGATGATAAATAAAGAGAAAGAAAGAAAGTATTATTAATAATAAATTAATAATATAAAATTAGTATTTTGATGACTTTATTAAATTATTTAAAAATAATATTAAATTATAATTAAGTTGATTAAAAACATTTATTTATTATGTAGAATTAATACTCCAAAGTTAATAAAAAGAAAAAATTAAATTATATATATAAATATTTTTATTTTTTTCTTTGACCTATTAAATTTTTAAATGCTAGCAAATTCGTGCCACTTTTGATGAGATATCTTTTATTTTCATTTATCATATTTTTTCCTCCAATTTGAATGTTGAAAATTAAAAAACTCATTAAAACTCAAATATTGCAAGAGGTATAAGCGAGCAGAGTTAGTAACAATGATGACAATAGAAGAGAAGGCAGTGAGGGGGAGGGAGGTAGTAATGTAGTGAAGGCGATAGAATAATAAGAGATGGAGAAACAAATAACTAGAAATTTCCAATTTAAGAGCTTATAATTGTGTAAGTCAGCTAAGATATCATGCTAATAATGATAGATTTTTCTCACTAAAAGAAGTACGGCAAAAGGGTCGAAAAAGACCCAAAGTTAACAGAAAATTAACTCCTCCTTTAAAAATTTTCAACATGTAATTTTTAATTTTTAATTTTAGACCCTAATGTCACGTAGACAATTAGTTTAGTATTGGTTCCATATGAAATTTTAATTCAGAGAAAATCCCTAATTTTATTTACTAATATGGCATAGGAAAAACCCCCTAAATTCACTAACTATTCCAGCCACAATTTTCCCAATTCTCATGAACAACTCATCTCTGCTGCATTGCACTTGTCTCGACACATTCTCTCGTCAACAATTTATCTCCTTCGGTCGAATCTGCTTCTCTGGATCATCGTGTTTCATGTCTTGCCTCTATGTTACATTGCTTATCATTGTCGCATTACTTCTCTATGTGGTTTTGCTTTTCTGTGTCGTCTTGCTTCTCTGTATGACCTTCCTTCTAAAAATCACCTTGCTTCTTGGTTCCTAATGATTTCCTCTTCCAACCTTTTTTCAAATTGTTTTCTTTTCAGGGGTTTATAGTGTTGGTTCTGTTTCTGCATCTCTTGTGACCTATGCAACTATTCAAATATTAAAGCTAGATTTGATTGTAAATGCAGGAACTTGCAACAACTTTAAGGTTTGTTCTTATTCTTGCTTATTTCATTATGTTCATCTTCTTTCTGATATTGCTTTTTATGATAAAAGAATTTTATTCCTATAAGTATTGCCTACTTTCTAAGAGGCACTTCAAACTTTATTAACATGACAAAGGAAGCTGAATTTTCATTTTCTAGTTTTGCTCCACTTAGATTGATTGATTCAAATGCGTTCAAAAGTTGCAACTGAGTCATTTGTTTATTTTTCATTTTCTTATTCCTTTTTAGAAAAATAAGATTTTAGCACAATACTTACATTTCCAACATAAGAACTTATGTATAATGGGTAAGATAATTAAACATCCTTAAAAATCTAGTTGCTTGAAGTCACAAATTTTAAGAAAAAAAAAACAATAATAGGCATACATAATCTAACTCATGGATGATGCTTGGTTTATAAATTTCATCATTGTTTTTTTTGGTTACAGTTAAGAGAAACTAAAACTACCTCATAAAAGAAATACCACAAGCATCAGCCCATACAATCAAGGAGAGGGCGTTAGGAAGATCATCCCAAACCTGGAAGTTAGAAGCAATGCCATGACCTAATTTAGCCAAACAATCTGCGGCAAAATTACCTTCACGAAGCGCATGCCTAATAGAGCAACTCCAATTCCTAGCAAGTAAAGCTTGAATATCCACAACCAAAATAGACAGGGGATGTGAAAAAATAACACCACAAGTCACCATCCGCACCGCCTCCATGCTATCAGATTCTACAATGACTTGCCGAAAACTGTGATTCCACGCAAAAATCAAACCATCTCGAATGGACCATAACTCCCCCACCAAGATAGTTGAAACACCTATTCGAAATGAGTATCCCCCGAGCCAACGGTCAAATGAATCACGCAACAATCCTCCACCACTAGTCAGCCCAGGATTAACAATAGAACTGCCGTCACAATTAAACTTCACCCACCCAGATGGCGGCACAGTCCAACCAATCCAACGCCGTACATCATAAAGCTTCGGTGTGGAAACAGAAGTCAGGGACATATCCATTGCAACTTTAAAGACACAACCATTCAAAATTGCTAAGGAAAGAAACTCCTTTTGAAAGATCAATAAATTCCGAGCTTTCCACAACCACCAAATACCTGCCAGAAACCAATGTGCCCAGGCAAACCCAAAAGGACCCACAGTATAAGTATGCAGATTCAAAGCTAGCCAATCAACCAAGTTCTCTGTAGTAAAAAAATTAACAGGAACATCCCACTGCTGCCACCATGCAACCGCACGACTACAATCATGCAACAAATGCAAAGGAGACTCATCATATAAAAAACACACTCCACACAAATTAGAAGTAGTCAAACCCCGTGCGAACCTCAAAGAATTTGTCGGAAGACATGAATGCCCAAGTAACCACAAGAAATGTTTAAATTTCAGTGGACCTGCCACCTTCCACAACCAAGAAAAATAAGATAGAACAGGAACATTAGACACCTCTTCCGAAAGAAGTACTTTATAAGCTGCTTGAACCGAATATGTACCATTCGGGAAAAAACTTCACGACATATTATCTTGCACCGAAGTAAACAAAGGCAAAGGAATTGCCCGAATAACCTCCCTGAGATGATTTGGAATGGCAGAACGTAAGCCCAAAAAATCCCAAGAACCATCAGTAATTATATGCGCTACCTGAAAATGTTCTTCCCCTACTGACAAGCCATTCATATGATCCACCAAAGGACCTCACGAGCACCAATTATCAAACCAAAACCTAATATGTGAACCATCATCAACCCTCCAAACCGAAAGAGGAAACAATAAATCAAAACTCTTCACTACCCCCTTCCATAAACTGGAATCCGAACCCTTAGCAAAAAAGGGGATAGACCCCCATTACAATATTTACAACGTAACACCTCCACCCACAACTGAGAATCATTCAAAAATAACTTCTAACCCAACTTACCCAACAAAGCAACATTCATCAATCTAAAACTTTTGAAGCCAAGACCCCCATATCTCTTTGGCCGAATAAGCCAAGGCCAACCAACCAAATGCATCTTACGTCTATCCGTCGAGGAACCCCAATAAAAAGCACGAGCCAAATGATCTAAATTACCACAAATAGAGGAAGGTAACCAAACCATTTGCATCATGTAAATTGGTAATGAAGAAATAGAAGACTTAATAAGCACTTCCTTCCCGGCGGGACTCAGAAATTTAGAGCACCAACTAGCTAGTCTAGTCTCAACCAAACTCACCAGATTCCGATAATGGGCAATGGAAGTACGACCATGCAATGTTGCGCGTATCTCGTGGGCCAAACATGGTTTCCTCACTTTGTGGTAGATGACTTCTTTAATGTTGCATGTTCAGAATAACTATCAAACCTTGTTCAATTGGTTGGCAATTATGTTTTAATTTTCGAAGAACATCGAGTAAATGTGAGATACTGCAGGTGGTTTGAGAAGTAAATAGTGGCAATGAGTTCTGCAATATGGTAGTTGAGATCATATTTTAAAAAATTTGCAGCGTTCTGCGACAATAAGTGATGTCAAGGAGACGGTAAGGTTTAAAAGAAACGAAGGGAATTTGGAGTTCTTAGGGCCTCAAATCTTGAAATTGAGTTAGAGGATTAATGTTAGTAGCTGATGTGATTCAAGCGACCTCTTTAAGATTAAAAAGCGGCGAAAATTTTAATTTACCTCTTAACATTTGATAAAAAATTTAAAATGACGTATTGTTATTTTTGGTACTAATTTACCTCTTAATAATTACCAAATGGAACAATTTACTAAAAAAATACTCACTCTATTAAATAAATGTTACGAGCATGTTAAATTGGGTAATCTCATCTAGTATGTATAATTAAATATTAATTTCTTATTTTAAAATTAATTTCAAAAAATTTAAAACTTAAAACCTAATCCACGGCCTAGGAAGTATCCTCCTATAGTATGATGACTGATAAGTGATGGATTTCTTGTTATTTCACTTATATGAAAAGAATGGGAGTGAGGGATTTGCTAAGAAAAATCAGGTGTTGTCCTCTTTTTCTAATTGTAAAATGTGGGTCCTCCAAGTTTGGTAGTAGTTCTATGTTCCTAGGGAACGAACAAGATACCGAGGAATGAATGAGGTGAAAGCTGGACCTAGTTAGGATAGCATATAGCTCAAATCTGCTTTTACGGAAAGAACTCCTCAATTGGAAACATCAGTTAGCCTGATGTAGATATGGATCACTGCCGATGAGCGCCCCAAAAGAACCTATTTTCCATTAATTGGAGAGCATTGTGAGAAGGAAACTAGCTAATGCAGAACTGTTTTAAGAGCATGCCAATAAGGCAAGAGTCAAAGTGGAGGGCTTGAAACGTATCACAATGGTAAAGAATGAGAAAATTAAAGAGGAGTACACAGGTCGAATCTCAAATTTGCAGCCAGTCGAGCCTAAGGAAAGACGTAACGAAAATACCAAGAATTTCAGGCGTTGAAAATTAGGGATGGATGCAGATGCAAGCAATTAGGTTAGGTTTTAGGGAAAATTAAGTTTTGGGCTTTTATTTTTTAAAAAATTTATAAATAAATAAATAAATTTAAAAATAAAAAATAATATTTAGCAGCTGACCTTTTCTCACATTCTTAATTGACACAACTTAACATAGACGGAATATTTATTTAATGGAGGAGTGATGAAGTGAGCATTTTTAAGTAAATTGTTCTATTTTCCAACTGTTAAGGGGTAAACTTGTACTAGAGACTTAGACTTTTCGCTTATCGTTAGGAGGCAAATTAAACTTTTTACTTTAAAAAATCTACTTCAGTATTAGTTTTAAGTGTTTTTTAAAATATTAAAATCTTTATTTTATATATTTCAAAATTAGGGACGTCAATGGGTGGCCCATGATCGAATGGGCCAATTTTTTTTTAAAAATAAAAAATGACATCATTTTTGTCGTTACGGTCAGCCACAGGCCAACCCTCTGTTGACTCGTAGCCTAGTCGGACTAAACAAATTTAGCCCATGACCCAGTCAACCTGGACCGAGCCAAAATTAACGTTCCTATGCGAAACATTAGGATCTAACTTAAAATTTGGCTGGAAGGTTTCTAGTGAGAGATGCTATAGCCCCTCCCTAGAATTTTTCTCTAGCTCTTCATCTTTTTTCTCCATTTTGAACTTTTGTTGCTTCCATTGTTTTTCTCTCTAGTTTTGTTTCTAGCCTTTCAAGCCACCCTTTACTTCTACTACATTCTCCTTGCCAAGAGTCTCCACCCCTCGTCTTGGTTGATACAAACTTAACTGTGAAAGTTGTTTTTGTGATAATTGAGTAACTTTTCTTTTAGGATACTCTTCTCTTAATCGCCTGAGTTTGTAACTGTTTGGATGTTACACTTGATTTTTGTTTAATCTTTGACCTCTTGGTTGGAATGCCAACTTGAAATTCCTTGGATCAACGTCTACAAATTACCTTTTGATTGAGTGTGCATAGCTAATACCCTCACTTATTACCTAGAAATTAAATCCAAAAATAAGGCATTATCAATATTTTTTTTTCATGAGATAAAGTAAATATTTATTATAATCACCTATGGGGTTTTATCATATGATGTTATTGTTAAAGTGCCTTCATCACCTAATTATTGTGCATATAACAATAATCAATGCAAATACTAAAAGTGCACAGTTAAATAAGCAATCAATTTCTGAACTCACATTGGTTGGGTCTTTACTATCAATAGTTGCTACTAATTTCATATATCTTCTACTATTATGCCTAGAGTTCCCACATTTTCTATACTTTTGTGTTAAACCCTTTTGGGTCATCTTATCTTGGTTCTTCAATTTCTTTAGTTCATTCTTGTCATTTCTTCTTTTAGTAACTAATTAATAAATATTTCATCCTTTGAACTGAAATGATGAATGACATTTATAGCATGCTTACATAGGTAAACATAAAGTTTCCATACTCTCCAACTACAAGTTTGGCCATTACAAGGGAGTTCAATTTATTAAGACTAGTCAAAGTTTAATTTAGTCCATATGAATTGGCCATATGTGAGAAATTTATATTTAGTTTGTATTCACACTTGAATAATTTATATGATTGTGATAGATAATGGGAATTACATGTACATGATGACTTTAATGTTGGCTTCATGCTTCTTATTCTTAGTAGGCTCAATTTCATTATTTGTTTGAATTAAAACTTAATATGTTAACTTCTAAAGAGTTATCATTATGTTATTTAGAGCTTTGTTGTTTGTTGTCCGTCTTCTCTGATTATCCGTTCGTCCAGTTAAGTCATCCAACTTTTGTTCAATTTTTATGTTATTTTAATAGAGAAGAATTTGTGTTTAGGTTTTGTGTGAATGGAATGAGGGTCTCATTTTTGTGTGTTGTTGTTTGGAATATTGCTAGAATCATTGATGATTAGATGTATAAGTCGCGTAAGTATTTACTACATATGGAATGGGTTTAATCTCTTATAAGTGATCTATTTTATAAACCACTTGAATGGTATTTAGGTTGGAAATGCATGATGCAAATTCGTTGAGGCTGATTGATGAAATATTCCACAAGCTTAGGAGTTAAAGCGAGAAGACTCTTTCTTCATTTATGTGGTCTAACAATGTCATGTACCTTGGTGATGTTATGATTTCAAATTGAAAACTATAATTCATAATTTTGGATATAAAACATAAGAAATCCATCTATAATTATGGATGATTTGTTTTATAAATCACTTGGATGATATATAGGTTGGAAACTCATGATGTGGCTCCGTTGAGACTTATCAGTGAAATATTCCATGAGCTTAAGAGTCACAGCGGAAAGACCCTTTCTCAACTCATGTAATCTAACAATGCCACGTACCTTGATAATGTTATGATTTTAGACTTAGTATCTCAACTTGTATTTCATTGTTTTTTTAAATTAAAACTTTGCATGTCAATTTATACTGATTTATCATTATGTTATTTCTATTTCAAATTGCATCTAGTAATTCATAATTTACTTTTAATTATATAGTTAGAAGGATAAAAGTTGGACGTGTCATTGGAAATAGTCCATAAAAATATTTAGAAGGAGTTAAGAGTTTTATGCAATTTGTAAAAGATCAAATAGGTGTAGAATGTTGTATTTGTCCATGCATATATTACTTAAATGTGAACATTCAAATTAAGATGTGGTATATAATCACTTGCTAATCTGAGGCATAGATAAATTCAAAGTCAAGATGTAGTAAAAGTGTTGATGGTAGTAACAATAATGATATAGAAGATTGTGATATTAATGAATATGGTCATGATGGGATTAGCGAGATGTTAATGCGGATTGTTATTGTTTGACTTATGTTAATGAGTATTGTTGATGTTTTAGTTATGTTAATACGAATTGTTGATGATTGAGGCATGTTAATGTGGATTGTTGATGAATGACTTATGTTAATGTATATTGTTGATGATTGAGTTATGTTAATGTGTATTGTTGATGTTTGAGTTATGTTAATGCTGATTATTAATAATTGAGTTATGTTAATGCGGATTATTGACGATTGAGTTATGTTAATGCATATTATTGATGTTGAGTTATACTATTGAGGATAGTTGATGATTGAGTTATGTTAATGCAGTTTATTGATGTTTAAGTTATAGATATCTAATTTAATGGCACCTGGTAGAAACAAAGGGAAAAAGATGGCAAGTATCGAAATTGGTCCTACCCAATAACAACAATCAACCTCATTCACTAATGAAACAAGTTAGCAACCACCTCCATCTGCCTAAACTAGTATAGAGGGATTTGCAGGTTTGTTAATCTTTAGCTCCTACAAATAGAATTATGCTCAAATATATATTTACATGTTTAATGCATAATTTCTTATCATTATTCATTTGTTTTAGGTTCTAATACCAATATTAGAAAAAGATGTAGAGGTATAACTAGAGGTTGTGAGTGGCAACGAATGAATGTTGCAATGAATAACACATTGTCAGTACATATTGATACTTCGTAAGGTCATCCTTTAGACAAGATTTAGTCAGCCAAATTGTCTAGTGAGTTGAGGATAATTGATCAAACAAAATTATCTTGCCTAAAGCACGCCAAGGAGTTGAAGGAAGACAACTTGCTCGAGAATGCTTTGGATAAAGTTTCGATAAATTTTCAACTTATTTAACTATATGCAATATTGATTCATTTATTTTAAGATTAATTACACTTTTATTTATTTTTCATAGATGAAATTGAATATCGTTGATATCAACAACCTTAATATTTCAAATTGTATCACTTCACTGTTGAAGCAAAGGACTAGGGGTCATCGTTATCGACTACATCAGTATTACAAATCTTTTCCTTCTGATGCGGAGGCAAGGAGACAAGTTTTGGAATAGATGTCTCCAGAAATTTGAACAATTTGTGTGATTATTGGGTCTCTCCCATCGTTCAAGTTTGTTTCCTTTCCTTTCACATTTGCTTCCATTAATCTTGTTAGAAGATTTAATGACTATCTTTTTTCTTTATTTAGGAAAAATGTGAGAAAGCTAAGGTGAACAAAGGACAAATGAAAACTTCCCATAACCAAGGCTCTAAATCATTTATTGTCGTGCAAAATCAATGTGTAGGATATTAGTTTGTAAGTTGTAATCATATCAATAAACACTGTATTATTTATTGTGTATTGTATGTTTTTTTTTCATAAAATAAAGTGAGAAGGAACTACATAGACAAAAGGGTGATAGACTCATGCTGTGCAAACTCATTCCTTATAAGGAAGGCTAATGGTGGATGTTTGAAGAAGCGCAAAATAACTATGCAAGTATAAAAATTTGTTTAAATTTTAAGTTTATTTATTTTTGTATTACTAGCTAATTATATATGCATTGAATAATGGTTTTATTCATTAATTTTATAATAAAATGCAAGAGTTGTTGCAAGCATCAATGTCTAAGGGAAATGAGGCAAATGTAGAAGACATTTATAACAAGATGTTAGGTACATGATCCAGAAATATCAAAGGCCTTGGATTTGGCTCTAAGCCAACTGCTTCATCCTAATCAAGACCAATATATGTTCAATACCTTGAAGAGGAAAACAAGTTGCTTAAAAAAATTGGCTAAGCATGAAAAGTACCTAAAAAAATTACTTGGCGTGGATTATATAAGCAGTGAAGATGAAAATGAGACTGAGTGATTAAACTAATCTATATATTTTTCATATAAGTATTTTTGAAGTTGTAATTAAAATCTTGCGCATGAACAAATTAAATGACATCTCATTTTTTTTCTAAACAATGCTTCAAATTATCAATTATTTTTGTATAATTTTTATAATAAATTAAAAAATCTAAATATTATATACAATAATATGGAATAAAAATGTCACAAATAATCAACATGGTAAAGGTATATTAAAAATTTGACTACATTTTACCTACATTTAAAAAAATGTAGGTAAAATTTTTTGGTTACGTTTACAGGCCTCTACATCAGCTTTGATCCCAACTGAATGGTTCTTTAGTATGGTAATTCTCCCTCCTTTCAAATGTTAGTTGCAATATAAACAAAAAGTATGGTTCTTCATACCAAAAACCAATTTAACATGAGCTCAAGCTAGATCGTCAAATCTTTCTAAGCCTGAAGAGACTGAATTATTTGGAGTATTTAAACTTCCTTATAAAAATAAAAAATACATATGTCAAAATTCTTTATTAATATAAAGGAAACAATTTGAACGTGGAATGGACATATTAAGAAGTCAAATGAGTCATTCCAAAAATCCAAACTGTAGTATTCAACAATCAATATACTCAAGACTACCATTTATAGAATAACTTATTTCTAATGATATAAAACATATACCATTTATAATTTGCCCTAATGCATAACC
Source organism: Erythroxylum incrassatum (assembly GCA_026546855.1). Taxonomy (NCBI): domain Eukaryota; kingdom Viridiplantae; phylum Streptophyta; class Magnoliopsida; order Malpighiales; family Erythroxylaceae; genus Erythroxylum; species Erythroxylum incrassatum. The sequence continues at coordinate 34,464,775 of JANVCL010000005.1, read as the reverse complement.
CTACAATAAAATATCTCTAACCATCACAAAAAGCTACTAATGTAGATAACTTCATGGTGAAAAAATTAACAATATTCCAAAAGGCTAAAATTTATATCACAAAAATTAAATTCTCTGTATATGTTCCAAAAGATTGAAATTTGACATATTTTGATGTAAACATTAAAGTTTAGAATGAAAATGTTTGCCTTCATTGTTTAGATAAATGATTTTATAGGAATGTGATGGCTCACCAACTTTCTAGATGATTTTCGTTGGACTAATGGAACCAATTAGGAGATATGCACCGATCTATCCAATATTGAAAAATGGAGAGGATCTTGTCTGTGTAGAA
>JANVCL010000005.1:34435954-34448047 GCA_026546855.1 Erythroxylum incrassatum | reverse complement strand
CAGATATTGTCCACTTTAGGCCTCAGCCTCTAGGGCCTCGCACCCTCACGGTTTTGGTTTTCCACGGGACTTCCCAAGAAGTCACCCATCCTAGTACTGCTCTGGCCCTAGCACGTTTAACTTCGGAGTTCTGATGGGATCCGGTGCGTTAGGGTATGGAAAACGCATCTGCAAGGGGAAGGTATCCACACCCTTATAAGGGGTGCTTCGTTCTTCTTCCCAACTGATGTGGGATCTTACAATTAGTCCACAATTTCCTAGTGTATTGGTTTTTTCATTTTCATTACTTGAATCAAATAAGCCCTGTTTAATGATGTAAATGAATTATGTAAACTCTCACTTCTCATTTTTCACTTAACCACTAAAATGATATGAACAGATTTTTAGAGAGCCACTTTTCCATTCAAGATCTCTCTCCAAATGGCAAGGTAACTTGATATATAGAGTGTTCTTGGTGTAAGCCCACTCTTATGGCACTTACTAACATATTTCTTAACTCCATATCTCTAAGTAAGCTAAATATGGACAGCCATATATCATAAATATCAAACAACATCAAACACATCTATAACATTGAATAAAGTGAGGTACTACATAGTTTAGGCAATAACAACCCAAATAACTACTTAGAAATCCATCAAAATCTCATCCAACATGTTTATAACATATCCATACATCCTTCTCAATCAACAAAATACAACAAAGAAGCAAGGAAAGAGAAGAAGTAAGGCTTATATGTTGAAGAGTAAAGTTGGAATTCTATGGTGGCAGCTTTGTGTCTCCTTAAAGTCCTTTGATTCCACCTTGAATTCTCTTGGTTTTTCTCTAAAAAATGCGCTATTCTCTCTCCTTTGGATGTCTTGCACGATCTCCTCAAAACGACATAGGAAGGAGGAATTTGCTAGTTGGAATTTTCTAGAAAACTCTGTTTTCTGTCTTGACTTCAATCCGTGATTTCTTATCCAAATTGGGTCGTTATTTCACCAATTTGAAATTGAATTTCTCTTATTTCTTTGGATGAAAAATGAAAAACATCCAATAAGAATTGTATCTTGCGAAAGCATAACATTGGTGATGGGTTGGCCTAGGAAAATTCCATCTTTCCTTTGGGTCACATTACTTGCTTTCTCATTGGTTCTTCTATCCTTCCAGCCCTCAAAATGTAAGAAAAAGATGCACAACAATGCCATGCAAAATTCATGCAAAACCTAATCTCAAAGACCTAATTCACACACATTCTTGCATATTCACATACATTCATACATAATAATGCAATTATATGAAACTAAGAAAAAACATAAGCTAAACAAGTTAACAACAGTTAATTTATCACAATTAACTAACAAGTTATCCTAAAAAATGTATGTATAAATGTCAACTATCAAGTCCCCCACACTTAAACTTTTGCTTGTCCTCAAGTAAAATCAAACACAAAAATAATCTAAAGAACACAAACACACAAAAACATGCACACATACAATGTCAAAATTGATGGCTACTGACTCGTAACATTATGTAACCAACTTAATCGTAAAAAATAGTGATATCACAAGTTGAATGTATTGACTTATTTTGTTATGCCTAAGTACTTTAATATAAACATACAGGTCGATCAAGATATAAACACCTCAATTTTAAACCTGTCACTTATAGACGTGTATTTACAATTATCGATTACTTAAATGGTTAACTATCCAAGTTATCCTTTCATGAAAATTGTTTGCTAATTTATCATATCAGTAGGGTTTTTATTAAACATACACTTTTTTCTCATTTTTGTAATGTTGACTTAGTCTTTTGATGCGATGACAAACAGTGGTGATGAATGCCTCCGATTACTCAACTAGGCCACGTTTTTTTAATTAAGTTGGCTTAGATGGAGTGCCATTCTAGCCTATTGACACAAAGACAAACATTTGTGGTGTATGCCCCCGATTACTCAACTAGATCACAACTTGCAACTAGCTCTATTCTTAACCCTTTTTAGGTTAGTGGAATAGTTATTAACGCATTGTTTTTTCTTTTTTTCATTTCTTTTAGCTTATTATTTTCATGAAAGAGGAATTGAGATTGTCTACCGATTTAAGAGTTTCTAATGGTAACTACATGTGAACTAGCAACATTAAGTGTAAAACCAAGTGTCCTATCCTAATTAACATACATGTTTATGTTAAAGCTACTTATAATCTAACTTCCTAAGTTAACACATATCACCAGTTCAACAACATTGTACAAAATTAAGCTAATTCACATAAAATTCCAACCACTAAACATCCAGACAGTCACACAATTTCACACAAAAAATGAAAAAAATTGGCACATTAACACAAAAACATGAAACATCATGCAAAACATGCCAAAAAAAGCGTATCACTCTCCTACACTTGAACAACACCACACATAATATATCCAAAAAATCATAAATGAATAAATAAAGAGGCATGAGAAAGCTTGTTGGTATTAATGTTGAGAATCGTCTTGGCGGTAGCTCACGTATTCCTCACAGCTCATACTTTACTTCTTCTTTTCCTTATCAAAGAAAACAAAAACTAACATAAATAAAATATAAACACAAACAAAAACAAAAACAACCCATGTTAGTTTTTAAACTCATTAGCAAGACTTTGATCACTCTCTGATCATGGGCAGGGTTCGAGAAATATTCTTTCCCGCTCGGTGGCACTTGTCCTCTATAGTGGGGCTTGCAACGGTGGCCAAAAATATTTTTTCCCATTAGGTGGGCACGTGTCCTCTATAGTGGGGCTTGCAACGGTGGCCATTCACCTTGAAAGTTCTCCATGCTCATTTATCAACTCCATAACTCCAGATGGGAATGCATTAAAAACTGTGAAAGGTTTACTCCATCTATATTTTAACTTTCCAGGAAACAACTGAAGTTTAGAGTTGAAGGGTAAAACCATATCACCTATATGAAACTCCTTTTTCCTAATGTGTGCATCATGCCACCTCTTTAACTTTTCCTTATAGAACCTAACATTATCATAGCTTGCATCCTTAATTCGTCCAACTCATTTAATTGCAATTTCCTCTTTTCTCTAGATGCCTTCTAATCCCAATTTATGGCCTTAATAACCCTGCAGGCCTTATGCTCAAGTTCCACAGGTAAATGACAAGTTTTCCCATAAATCAGCCTGTAAGGCGTTATCCTAATATTGGTCTTGAAAGCTATCCTATAAGCCATATTGTATCATCTAATTTGATTGCCCAATCCTTCCTAAAACTGTTGACATCTTTTGTAAGATTTTCTTTAATTCTCTGTTCACAACGTCTACTTGACGGCTAGTCTAGGGTGGTAAGGTGTAGCTATCCTGTGCTATACTCCATATCTTTTCAATAATGCTTTAACTGGATTGTTGCAAAAGTGGGTACCTCCGTCACTGATAATCACCCATGGCACACCAAATCTGTTGATAATCTCTTTTAGAAACCTCTACACCATTCTACTATCATCTGTTGGTGTCGCCATCACCTCAACCCACTTCGATATATAATCAACACTTTCCAAAATATATTTGTTTCCATAAGAGGACGGAAACAGTCCAATGAAATCTAGACTCCAAACATCAAATACTTCAACCTCTAGCATCGAAGACGTTGGCATCTCGTCCCTTTTCGATATGTTCCCAATTCTTTGACACCTATCACACTTCTTCACCCAATGTTGTGCGTCCTTAAACAATGTTGGGAAATAAAATTCACACTCCAATGCCCTTGTGACTGTCCTATTGGCTCCAAAATGTCCTACATAAGAAAAACTATGACCGTGAGTTAAAATAACATTAATTTTGTTATTGGGAACACATCTCTGAATCAGTGCAACCGCACAATTTTTGTAAAGAAGTGGATCTTCCCATATGTACTACTTACAATCATATTTAAACTTTTTATGCTGCTGGTAAATTAAATTAGGAGGAAGGATACCACCTATAACGTAATTTTCCATATCAGTATACTAAGGATGGTTGATTCTTTTGTCAAGAGTAGCATCTCATTAGGGAATTGCTCATTAATTTCTTTTTGTAAGCTTGATTCCCCTCCTTCTAATCTTGACACGTGATCAACAACAAAATTTTCTGCTCCCTTTTTATCCTTTATCACGATATCAAATTCCTGTAGGAGTATGATCCACCTAATCAATCGAGGCTTGGCATCATTTTTGGCCAAAAGGTACTTCAGGGATGCATGATTTGTATACATAATCACTTTTGAACCAAGTAAGTAAGAACAAAATTTATCACAAGCAAAAACTAAAGTTAACAATTCTTTCTCCATCGTGGTATAATTAATCTGAGAATTTGTCAAAGTCTTGCTAGTGTAGTGAATAACATGTAACTTCTTATACTTACACTGCCCTATAGCACAACGTAATCGCTAGCATAGCACATCAACTCGAATGGCAAGCTCCAATATGGTGTTATCACGCTGGTGCTATCTTCCACCTCTCAAAAGAAGCTAAACAATCATTATCGAAAATGAAAGGAACAACTTTAACTAACAAATGAGTAAGGGGTTTAGCAATTAAAGAAAAATCCTTTATGAATAGGCAATAGAACCTGACATGCCCTAAAAATGCTCAGACCCCTTGAACATTACTTAACAGAGGAAAGTTTATCGATGACTTCAGTTTTTGCCTAATCTAATTCAATGCCTTTACAAGATATCTTGTGTCCCAAGACTATTTCCTCCTGAACCGTGAAGTGACATTTTTTTTCCAATTTAATACTAAATGGGTCTCTTCACTCTGATGGAGAACCTTATCCAAATTTGTTAGACACTGCTCAAAGGAATATCTGTACACTGAAAAGACATCCATAAATACCTCCAAAAAATCCTCAATCATGTCGATAAAAATGGCCATCATACATCGTTGAAATGTAGTTAGTGCATTGCAAAGTCTGAACAGCATCCATCTGCATGCAAAAGTACCATATGGACATGTGAAAGTTTTCTTGGCTTGATCCTCTAGATAAATGAAATTCTTATTGTAGCTAGAATATCCATCCAAAAAACAGTAGAATGTATGTCCTGCAACTCTCTCAATCATCTGATCCATAAAAGGCACTAGGAAGTGGTCCTCCTTGGTCACAGAGTTAAACTTCCTGTAATCAATACAAACTCTCCAACTAATGACCGTCCATGTGGAAATCAACTCACCCTTTTCATTTTCCACAACTATTGTTCCACCTTGGTACATACTAAATTGGACTTACCCATTTACTGTCTGACATTGGGTATATAATTCCTGCATCCAATAACTTAATCATTTCCTATTTTACAACTTCCTACATATTCAGATTCAAACGTCTTTGCCTATCCCTCACTGGTTTACATCCATCCTTGAGATTCATTCTATGCATCATAACACTGGAACTTATCCCTTGGATGTCTGATATCTACCACCCCATTGCTTTCATCCTCCTCCTTATAACTTCTAGTACCTTCCTCTCATGTTCATCACTCAACTAGTTTGAAATAATCACAGGTAATATTTGATTTTCACCCAAAAATGTATACGTCAGGTGTGAAGGTAAAGGTTTAACTTTAAGGTGGGTGCTCTCTCATTGGAAGGTGGCATAGGTGGCTTGGTCGTCACTAAAGGTTCCTTCTCACTTTTCTCTTCTTCCTCTCCATCCTTCTCTCTCTTTCCACTCCCATCTTCTTCATTCAATTCTAATTCCCTCTCACTCTTTGTTTTTATCATTCTACTAGGTATCTCCTTTACACACTCATCCATTCTTATACAACAATTTGGCTCCTCCCTGCTTTTCAAACTCCTATTCATGTTGAACTCAACTTTTTCATCATCAATACGCAAAATCATAACACCATTATTCACATCAATTAACACTCGACCAGTATTCATAAATGGGTGTCCTAAAATCAATGGATAATTTCTGTCCTCAGTAACATCAAGAATGATAAAGTCAACAGGAATCACAAACTTATCTACTTTCACCAAAACACCTTCAATAACTCCAAAAGGCTTCTTTATAGACTAATTAGCTAACTGAAATGTCATTGAAGTTTGCTTTATGTCATCCAAGTTCAGCTTACTGAAAATAGACAATGGCATCAGATTAACACTAGCTCCTAAATCACATAAACATTTAGAAACTTCAACACTATTAACAATACAAGGAATAGTAAAACTCCCTAGATCCTTTAGTTTCGATGGCTTATTATTCATGATCACAGAGCTGCAACTGGTTGCCAATGCTACTATCTGATGAATCCCAAGTTTGCTTGCAAGAAAGTAATTCCTTTAAAAACTTAGCATACTTGGGCATGTGCTTCAAAACTTCTAGCAAAGAAAAACTCATACATAACTTCTTCAATTTTTTCAAAATTTTTTTGAATTGGGTCTCCACTGGATTCTGACTCACTCTCCTAGGAAATGGTAATTTTGGAACGTATGGTGGAGGTGGAACATATGTTCTTGTTCTGCAATGTTTTACTCCTTTCATTGTACCAAAGGCAGTTGTTAGCAGTCATGTCTTCGATGAGGTCATATGCAACATGTATGGTCTTCTTCATCAATGAACCTCCTATAGTTGCATCAATGGTTCTTCTGGTTGCTGAATTGACCTCATAATAAAATGTTTGTAGAACAAATTTCTGGGGTAGATTATTATGGGAATGAAGGGAAACAATCTCATCTTCACTGCATCTTCCGATAGCCCGTTTTGCCTAAACGTATCACAAATTTCTAAAAAATTGGCAATGTGAGTATTAGGATCCTCATGTGGCAAATCATAAAATTGAACATTGCTTTACAAAATATTAAGTAAAGCAGGCTTGATTTCGAAATTATTCATATTCACTGGCGGTTTAGCAATTCCTTGTTGGTTCAGGTTAAACCCTGGCCGCATAAAGTCCATAATAGTTCTTTCTTCAACACCTTGTTCCCTCTGTTTAGCCATTATCTGCTCAATTTGATCTTGTCTCCTTGCCTTTCTCAATTCCTTTTCTACTCTGGTGATGTCAAGTTCTCACAATTTATCCACAACTCCTAGATTCCTCATATGTATACACCTATTACACACAAGAAAAGAATATCAAAGTAAAAATGAAAAGAAAACCCATATCAAAACAATTCAAACTAAACTCGATGCTAGGCATAATCCTTAGCAATGACGCCAAAAACTTGATAGGTAATTTTCCAAATTTTAAATTAAAACCTCTTATCCTGCAAGTATACAAATTGAAAATAACAATATAGATAGGTATTGTCGCACAGGGATTGGATAGTCACCGAAATGATCCAAATTTCATTTTGTTCAGGAAACTCAAATAATTAGATTTGATGGTGAATCAAAGTATCAATTTAACTTAAGATTGTCATTACTTAACTATGTATTATCTCACTTTAGCAATGATCATTATATTTAGTCCAAAATCTCCTAATGTCCTAGTTCTTTCACTCTCATTACTTGAACCAAATATGCCCTATTACTGAATTATGTAAGCTATCACTTCCCATTTTCACTCAACCATTAAAATGATATGAACAGATTTTTGGACAGCCAATTTTTCATTCAAGATCTCTCTCCAAATTGCAAGGTAACTTGATATATGGAGTGTTCTTGGTGTAAGCCCACTCTTATGGAACTTACTAACATATTTCTTAACTCCATATCTCTATGTGAGCTAAGTATGGACAACCATATACCATAAACATCAAACAACATCAAACACATACGTAGCATTGAATAAAGTGAGGTACTGCATAGTTTAGGCAATAACAACCCTAATAACTACTTATAAGTCCATCAAAATCTCATCCAACATGTTCATAAAATATCCATACATCTTCTAAATCAACAAAATACAACAAAGAAGCAAGAAAAGAGAAGAAGTAAGGCTTATATGTTGAAGAGCAAAGCTAGAATTCTATGGTGGCAGCTTTGTGTCCCCTTGAAATCCTTTGATTCTACCTTGATTTCTTTTGGTTCTTCTCTAAAAAATGCATTCTTCTCTCTCCCTTGGATTTCTTGCACGACCTTCTCCTTTCTAGGGTTTAAATTTTAGTTTTTATATCCCTTTGAATGCTTAAAACGATGTAGGAAGGAGGAAGTTGCCAGCTAGAATTTTTCAGAAAACTTTGCTTTCTGTCTTGAATTCAATCCATGATATCTTATTGATTTCTTATCCAAATTAGGCGTAGTTATTTCACCAATTTGAAAATGAATTTCTCCTATTTCTTTTGGATCAAAAACAAAAAACATCCAATTAGAATTGTATCTTGCGAAAGCTTAACATTAGTGATGGGTGAGCCTAGGAAAATTTCAGCTTTCCTTTGGGTCACATTACTTGCTTTCTCTTTGGTTCTTCTATCCTTTCATCCCTCACAACCACCTTCAAACCTATTGATTAACAACAAAATTAAGCACTTATTCATGCCCAAAACAAATGCAATTAATACCAACATAATGTAAGAAAAAGATGCACAACAATGCCATACAAATTCATGCAAAACCTAATCTTAAAGACCTAATTCACACACATTTATGCATATTCACATACATCATACATAATCATGCAATTATATGAAACTAAGACAAAACATAAGCTAAATAAGTTAACAATAATCAATTTATCACAATTAACCAACAAATTGTCCTAAGAAAAGTATGGACAAATGCCACCTATCAAATGTCGAGTTGAAGATTGGTTTTATTATACTAGTTAGGTATAATTAGTGGTTGGCGAGTGTTGTCCCTATAGTTAAGAAAAATGGAAGAAAAAGAATATATCTAGACTTCAAGGATTTCATTGTAGCTACTCCTAAAGATAAATCTAATTCCCACCGCAAATTCTTTAATAGATGTGACAGCTCCATTATTCTCCTTTATTGATTATTTGTTAGGTTATGACTAGACTTTATAGCAAAAATGATATTTCTAAAAGGACTTTAGATCTTCAGGATCAATTGGGATATTTGAATGGGTTTTAATATCAAAGAATGCAGGTGCCATATATTAGAGAGCTTTTAATTACTTAATAAGGTGCACATTGGAAGTTTACATAGATGATATTATCGTGAAGTCAAAAAAAAGTGTAGATCATACGCAAGATTTACAACAAGCTTTTCATAGGATGAGAATGCACAAATTAAAGTTGAATCCTTTACAGTGTGATTTTGTAGTAAGAGCAAGGAATTTCTTGGGATTTTTGGTTCACAACAAAGGAATTGAATTGGATAAGAATAAATCAAAAGTCATTCTTAAAGTAAAACCACCTCATAATAAAAAGGAACTTCAAAGATTTTTTGGCCAAGTAAACTACATGAAAAGTTTCATTACTAATATGGCAAGAAAAACAAAAGAATTCTCATATTTGTTAAAGCTAAAGAATTCAAATGAATTTTTTTGAGAGAAGATTCACAAAGTGGCTTTCGATAATACCTTGGAATATTAATGTTGTTTCCCCTTAAAAAAGGAATTTCATTAAAGTTATATATCTCTACGGTAAAAGATTCTATTGAATGTTTGTTTCCTAAAATAATGAAGTCGGTCATGAAAAAACGATTTATTATCTAATCAAAATTTTTTTCCAATAAAAAAGAAATACTTACCCATTGTAAAGTTATGTCTAGCATTATATTTTGCACATTCAAAGTTAAGGCATTACTTGTTGCAAAATAGACTTTTTGTGGATTTGCAAATTGATTAAATGAAATATATGTTGAGCAATCAATCCTCTCAGGAAATATTAGAAAATGGCTTATGACTCTTATATACTTCAACTTGGTTCATAGAAGTCTATAAAAGGTCAAGCATTAATTGACTTTTTATCAAGCCATCCTTCAATTAAAGTATAAGAGGATGAGGGACACTTAATTCTTAACTATAAGAAGAAAATGTGAGAATCAAATTCTATAAATCTAGTATAGAGAAGTTTGCCAATGTTAGAATTGCACCAAATGGAACTAAAACTCTTCTCTCTCTCAAAATGGACTTCCTATGTACTAATAGTCAAGTAGAATATAAAGGCCTATTGATTAGGCTAGAACTTCTAATTAATCTTGGAGCTAGAGAAATTCTAATTAAGGGATATTCACAATTGGTATTCTGACATTATCACCTTATTACATTGTTATCATCCAATTACTAAAATTCTTTAATAATATATAATTTTAACAAATCCTGAGAGTGAGAATTAAGAAACAAACAAACTTTCACAGGTAGCATCTAGAATGAAAATATCCAAAGATTTAGTCTATAAATGTATTATAGCACAACAAAGGTCTCGCCCATCCATTTATAAGAGAGGAATTTCACTTAAAGCCTTCGATATTGATAAAGAAACCACTCATGATTGGAGGTTATAAATCAAAGACTTGTAGGAAAATCTTAACAAGAAAGTACCGTTCAAATGTAAGAAACAATCACTTAATTTTGTGCTAATTGAAATTTTTTATTTTGTCAAGAAAGCGAAGGACTTTCTTTGAAGATGTCTTGGAATTCCAGAATTAACAATAATATGGCAAGTTCATAAAGGGGTATATGGTGCACATCAATCTGGAAGAAAAATGAGTCGGTTTATACGTCACCATAGGCATTATTTGCCAAACATCCTAAAAGATTACATATCATATGCCGGGCTATAAACATTATCAAAAGTATAGAAGAGTTCAAAGAATTCTTGAATTCGAGTTGCATTATATAATCAAACTATAGCCATTTAAAGGTGGGTTATTGATATTATTAGAAGGATATATCCACCATCCTCAGAAGGCCATAGTTTTATTTTGTTGGCTACAAATTACTTTACTAAATAGGTGGTGGTACAAACTTTAAAGAAATTTGAGCTAACAGATGTAGTCAAATTTATCACAGAATAGATTATTCTTCAGTTTGGAATTCCTCAATCAATTATAAGAGATCAAGGAACTGCTTTATAGGTTAAGAAGATAGAAATTTCACTGAGGATTATGGGATATAATTATTGTATTTGACTTCATATTATACTCAGGCTAATGGCCAATTTGAAGCACTAATGGCCAATTTGAAGCATCTAATAAGATAATTATTGAGATTTTGGAGAAAATTTTAGAAGATAATCTAAGAGAATGGTACAAAATCAAGTCCAAAACCTTATGGTCTTATCGTACTTCTAAGTGAATTGCCATAGGGTTAGCTTATTTTCCTTGACATGAATAGCTAATCAAAATGCATTAGGGACTTCTGAATATTTGAGAGAGCTGGTAATGGAGTTAGTGGCTTTAGTTGAAATGTGAGTTCAGGCTTTAAATAGTATGATTATCCAAAAAGGAACAACAATAACAATAATATCCCAATAGAAATATCACTGTAATGCAGGGTTTGAAGAAATCTAAAAGTACACAATCCTATCTCTAGCTAGTAGAGATAGCAAAAAAATTGGTTAAGAATGAGAGAACTATAAATTCACTAACATCATAGGGACAAAAAGACAAACAACACAATTCCCAAACCAATACAATACGAAAAAATCACTCTTTAGAGAGATCAATCAACCTTTTCTAAATGTATTTTATTATTTTCAGCGTTGTTTACTTTACAAATTTTGACTTTATTATATCGAATTCTCTTCTATAGTTAAATATTCCTTTTTGCACAATTTACTACTTTCTTTATTTTATATTTTATTTCAACATATCTTAACATTTTGGTAGTTTAAAATTCAACTCTCTTAGTTTTTTAAAGCCTTCTTGTGTCATCGGTTGAATTTAGGTACAAATTCTAGAAAAATTTCTCTCTATCATGCCTGCATTCTAGATTAACACCAAACAATACTGCTAATAATATATAGTTGATTAAGACTTAGAAAGGGATCCCTTGCCTATTACTTTTTTAAGGGAAACACGGATATACATAGGCTGTTAACATGAAATTATCATGTCAAGTATCTTTCTTCGTGTATAAAAATACCTAGTCTACAGTCACCAGCAGTCAAGGGCTCAACAGGCATGGCGACGCCCTTTAACACTTCCTCCATTAGAAGGTAATGATATTGTAGCGCCCCCTTACCATAGAGTACCCACCGGAACGCCCGTAGGTCAGTCCGGTACGTATCCTACGATAAGAGACC
>JANVCL010000005.1:34421877-34435854 GCA_026546855.1 Erythroxylum incrassatum | reverse complement strand
ATCTAATATATCTCTTCTGTTCCGTCTTGCTGCCCACACACTGTTGCGTTACTGAACTTATTTGTGGATTTGTTCCTCGTTTCTCTGCTGTGCTATATATCGTCCACTGTAGCTTATTTCTTGTACTGTAGCATTAAAACTCCTAGTGTCTTCAATGTGCAGCTAACACTTGGGCCGCAGCTCCAAGCCTGCGCTGATTCTTCTTTGTTTGCGCCTCACCGCTCCTGCCTCATTGGCGGCACTATTCTCTATTTATTCTATATCCTGTTCCTTGCGCCGACTACACTTAAAAACCCTTAGCTTCTATTTTTTCTGCTTGCCCGACCGCCACCTGTCAAAACCGTGTGCTGCGTTGATTTTTTCTGCTCCTCCATGATTTAATTTCCGTGTTTCTTCAGCTGCCACCTGTTGATTTGTTTAATTGCTCTCCACTGTAGCGTGTCCGTCCTTACTCCGTAGCTCCCTTGCGTGTCTGTTCCTCCAGCTGATTAATTTCTCAATTTTGTTGCCTTATGTTCTCCACGTGTTGCCTCATTGTTGCTAGTCTCCTCCAGCTAATTATTTCCTCTAATCTGTAGCTCATAAGTTGTTGCCTAGCGTGATTATGTGTGCCTCCATTTGATGGGTCCACGTCTTTGCCTCAAACGACGCCTCTGTTACATGCCACAAGCCCAAGCAGCAGCCGCACAAAGTTATCGATCCAAGCCCCTCTATATTGCTAATTTATAAGACTATTTAATAAGCCTCTTGCGTTAATTCCACTTGTGCTGGCCCTTTAATGCCCGTCTACTGTTTATTCTGATTGTGCCAGTTACGAGAAACGTGAGCAGTCCTCCTGTAGCCGTGATTAATTTGTTGCCCTCAATTTTTCTCTTGTGCCTTCAGCGTTGATTTGCTTCCTTATCTATTGCATCCGTAGCTGATTTAATTCTTCGTGCTCACGAAGACAAGCAAAAAATTTTTTTGGAAAACAACTCAAATGATGCTTTTGACTCAATTTAATTTCTTTGCCTTCAAATTGCACCTAAAATCAAATATAAATTAAATTGATTACCTTAAGCATTTTTATGTCAATAATTGCTAAGTGAAAATAATTAAAAATGTCAACAATTAAGCATATATCACATATGTAAGTTCCAAAACATTATTTCATACAATAAAAGTCATCTTTTGCACTCCAAGTGCAAATTTGTTCAAAAATGTAGTTTCAGAAAATAAAACATTGTTCTTTGCACTTTAAGTGTAGGTTTGTTGAAAACAATATCATTTCTCAAAATACGTAATAAAAACATTAGTTGAACTCCAAGAGTTATTCAAAACAATGTCATTTATTAAACACACAAGTATACTAGAATCCTTTTGAGATTCAATTATACTATGCATTACCTAGGTTCAAAATTCACATACAAGTCATCGTGCATGTCTTAGGATGTCTTAATCCCATTTGAGAGATATGGTTTTCCCAACTCACCTCAAAGGAAGGTATACACTCCCTTGAATTCAACAATCTTTGGTACGAGCTCCTTTATCCACAGCTCCCAAGCCTTTATACATACAAATTTACAATATATTTACTACTCAAACATATATCTCATATTCATACACAACCATAACAAAATTCATCCATAGTCAATCATCATAAATGTTATTCTAACATATGTCAATAGGTTAATAATTAACTTACTAATTCAGCTCAATGTCTCCTTAACCATCAAGCTAACCTAACCTTATGTGCAATGTTCACAGCCTTTTTTTCCCTAATGTTCCTTTATGAACAAACTGTCTTCTTTTAATCATAACTCTCTCTAAAAAGATCCAAATGCCATCATTCTTGAGCCTCCTGAAACTAGAATTCCATTAGTATTAATATATCTAATAATTACACAAACAGAATCTCTCTTTAAAATATAATCTCCATCCAAATTATGTCCTATTTCTGGTAAGAAACATATTGGAAACCAATACTCAAACCTCAATAAATCATTATCAATACATCTCCTACCAAAACCGTTTCATAGAAGCATTAATAAGACATCAATAATCATTTTTCATGTTTTATACTTTCACTAATTCTAACTCTAAGGCCCTAAAAAATTAGGCAATAGCACAAGGTTCCTACACAAGGGTCTATCACAGGTAATATTATGGAAATCAGCATAACTCGAGATCTAGTCACTATTTTGTCAAGAAAATTCACAAAGGTCAATTTAAGACCAATATCTACAACTTTCATTCTTTAACATTCTTCAAAGTCATGCTCTAAGAATATGTAAGACAGATCGAAAAAGAAAGATGAAATTGAATCCAGAATTTCAACTTACCTTGATAACTTCTTTCCTTTTCCTCTTCTCTTCGCCTTTTTCTCTCCTTCTCTTCTCATTTTCGTTTTTCTCCCTCTTCTAACCTTATGAATGACCTTCACTCTCACTTCTGTTATCTTTTCATCCCTTTCTCAACAAAATTCAAAAAGGTCAAACTAATCTACGTGTCACCATTCCATTAGTCCATGTGTTACCATTCTATTGGTACATGTGTTATCCTTCTATTGGTCCATATATTACTATCCTATTGGTCCATGTGTCACTTACTTTAGTCTCCACATGTCACTCATTTAAGCCTCCATATATCACTACTTGTAAGGCTATACATGTCACCAATTTTAAGGCTACGCATGTCACCAATTATAAGGCTATATATGTCACCATTTGTAAAGCTACACATATCACCATTCTATTGCTCCACATGTCACAAGTCTAAAGTGACATTTATCACAAACTTAAAGGGCCACTTTCTCAATTATACTCAATCCACTTGTCATCCATTTAATTGAGTCATTTGTCACTTACTCCCAATGCCATATTAAATAAAGTGAGGTACTACATAGTTTAGGCAACCCTAATAAATACTTAGAAATCCATCAAAATCTCATCCAATATGTTCATAACATATCCATACATCCTTCTCAATCGAAAAAATACAACAAAGAAGCAAGAAAAGAGAAGAAGTAAGGCTTATATGTTGAAAAGCAAAGCTAGTATTCTATTATGGCAGCTTTGTGTCTCTTTGAAGTCCTTTGATTCCACCTTGAATTATCCTGATTTTTCTCTCAAAAATGCATTATTCTCTCTCCATTGGATGTCTTGCATGACCTTCCCCTTTTATAGGTTTTAAAATTGAGTTTTTATACCCCATTTAATGCTTAAAACGACATAGGAAGGAGGAAGTTGCTAGCTGGAATTTCCCAAAAAACTCTGTTTTTAGTCTTGACTTCAATCCGTGATATCTTATTGATTTATTATCCAAATTGGGCTTTTATTTCGGAAATTTGAATCTGAATATCTCCTCTTAAAAAATATACAATAAGAATTGTATCTTGCGAAAGCTTAACATTGGTGATGGGTCGTCCTAGGAAAATTCCAACTTTCCTTTGGGTCACGTGGCTTGCTTTCTCTTTGGTTCTTCTATCCTTCCATCCCTCAAAACCACCTTCAAACTTATTGATTAAAAACAAAATTAATCACTTAATCATGCCCAAAACATATGCAATTCATACCAACATAATGTAAGAAAAAGACGTGTAACAATGCCATGCAAAATTCACGCAAAACCTAATCTTAAAGACCTATTTCACACACATTCATGCATATTCACATACATTCATACATAATCATGCAATTATATGAAACTAAGACAAAACATAAGTTAAAAAAGTTAACAACAATCAATTTATCATAATTATCTAACAAATTATCCTAAGAAAAGTATGTACAAATGCCACCTATAAGATGTCGAGATGAAGATTGGTTTTATTAGACTAGCTAGGTATAGTTAGTGGTTGTCAAATGTTGTCCCTATAGTTAAGAAAAATGGAAGAAAAAGAATCTATGTAGACTTCAAGGATTTCATTGTAGCTACTTCTAAAGATAAATCTAATTCCCACTGCATATTCTTTAATAGATTTGACAGCTCCATTATTCTCCTTTGTTGATTATTTGTTAGGTTATGACTAGACTTTATAGCAAAAATGATATTTCTAAAAGGACTTTAGATTTTCAAGATCAATTGGGATATTTGAATGGGTTTTAATATCTTTCGAGCTAAAGAATGCAGGTGCCATATATTAAAGAGCTAATAATGTCGTTTTTTGTTACTTAATAAGGTGCACATTGGAAGTTTACATAGATGATATTATCATGAAGTTAAAAAAAATTGTAGATCATACCTAAGATTTAGGACAAGCTTTTCATAGGATGAGAATGCACAAATTAAAGTTGAATCCTTTAAAGTGTGATTTTGGAGTAAGAGCAAGGAATTTCTTAGGATTTTTGGTTCACAACAAAGGAATTGAATTGGATAAGAATAAAACAAAAGTCATTCTTAAAGTAAAATCACCTCACAATAAAAAGGAACTTCAAAGATTTTTTGGCCAAGTAAACTACGTGAAAAGATTCATTACTAATTTATCGGGAAAAACAAAAGAATTCTCATATTTGTTAAAGCTAAAGAATTCAAAGGAATTTTTTTGGGAGAAGAGTCACAAAGTGGCTTTCGATAATACCAAGGAATATAATGTTGGAATTTCATTAAAGTTATATATCTCTACAGTAAAAGAATCTATTAAATGTCTGTTTCCTAAAACAATAAATCCAGTCATGAACAAGCGATTTATTATCTGAGCAAAAAAAATCCAATAAAAAAGAAATACTTACCCTTTGTGAAGTTATGTCTAGAAGGCATTACTTGTTGCAAAATAGAGTATTTGTGGCTTTGCAAATTGATTAAATAAAATATATGTTGAGCAAGTCAGTCCTCTTTGGAGATATTAGAAAATCGCCTATTACTCTTATATACTTGAACTTGGTTCATATAAGTCTGTAAAGGTCAAGCATTAATTGACTTTTTATCAAGCCATCCTTTAATTAAAGTATAAGAGGATGAGGGACACTAAATTCTCAACTATAAGAAGAAAATGTGGGAATCAAATTCGATTGATCTAGTACAGAAAAGTCTGTCAATGATAGAATTGTAACAAACGGAATCAAAACTCTTCTCTCTCTCAAAATGGACTTCCCATGTACTAATAATCAAATAGAATATAAAGGCTTATTGATTAGGCTAGAACTTCTAATTGATCTTGGAGCTAGAGAAATTCTAATTAAGGGATATTCCCTATTGGTATTATGACATTATCACCTTATTACATTGTTATCATCCAATTAGTATAATTATTTAATAATATATAACTCGTCCATCCATTTATAAGAGAGGAATTCCACTTGAAGCTTTAATATTGATAAAGAAGTCACTCATGATTGGAGGTTATAAATCAAAGACTTGTAGGAAAATCTTAACAAGAAAGTATCGTTCAAACATAAGAAACACTCACTTAATTCTGTGCTAATTGAAGGAATTTTATTTTGTCAAGAAGGCGAAGGATTTTCTTTTAAGATGTCTTGGAATTCCATAATTAACAATAATATGGCAAGTTCATAAAGGGGTATATGGTGCACATCAATATGGAAGAAAATGAGGTGGCTTATACGTCAACATAGGCATTGTTGGCCAAACATCCTAAAAGATTACATATCATATACCGGGGCTATAAATATTATCATAAGTATAAAAGAGTTCAAAGAATCTTGAATTTGAGTTGCATTATATAATCAAATTATGGCCATTTAGAGGTGGGTTATTGGTATTATTAGGAAGATATATCCACCATCCTCAAAAGACCATAGTTTTATTTTGTTGGTTACAAATTACTTTACTAAATAGGCGGTGGAACAACCTTTAAAGAAAGATGATCAAACAGATGTAGTCAAATTTATCAAAGAATAGATTATTCAGCAGTTTGGAATTCCTCAATCAATTATAAGTGATCAAGGAACTGCGTTTATAGGTTAAGAAGTTAAAATTTTCACTGAGGATTATGGCACAAAATTATTGTATTTGAGTTCATATTATACTCAAGCTAATGGCTAATTTGAAGCATCTAATAAGATAATTATTGAGATTTTGCAGAAAATTTTAGAAGATAATCTAAGAGAATGGTACAAAATCATGTCTAAAACCTTATGGTCTTATTGTACTTCTAAACAAATTCCCATAGGGTTAGCTTATTTGCCTTGACATATGGACACAATTTTATTCTTCCTATGGAATTAGTGGTTCCATCCCAGAGGGCAGCTAATCAAAATGCTTTAGGGACTTCTTATTTGAGAGAGGAGGTAACGGAGTTCGTGGATTTAGCTGAAATGCAAGTTCAGGCTTTGAATAGTATGATTATCCAAAAAGGAACAACAATAACAATAATATCTCAATAGAAATTTCACTGCAATATAGGGTTTGAAGAAGTCTAAAAGTACACAATCATATCCTTAACTAGTAGAGATAACAAAAAATTGATTAAAGATGAGAGAATTATAAATTCACTAACATCATAGGGACAAAAAGATACACAACACAATCTCCAAAACAATACGATACAAAAAAAATCACTAGGGAGATCAATCAACCTTTTCTAAATGTATTTTATTATTTTTTAGTATTGTTTATTTAAGAATCTCAACTTTATTATATCGATTCTCTTGTGTAGTTAAATATTATATTCCCTTTTTGCACAATTATATTTTATATTTTATTTCAACATATCTTAACATTTTGGTACTCTCTTAGTTTTTTTAAGCCCTCTTATGTCATCGGTCAAATTTAGGTACAAATTAAATTCTAGAAAAATTTCTCTCCTGCCTGCGTTCTAGATTAACACCAAACAATACTGCTAATAATAGTTGATTAAGACTTGAAAAGGGATCCCTTGCCTATTACTTTTTTAAGAGAAACAACGTTATACATAGGCTGTTAACACGAAATTATCATGTCAAGTGTCTTTCTTCGTCTATAAAAATACCTAGTCTACGGTCACCAGCAGGCAAGGGCTAGACAGGCATGGCTACGTCCTTTAACACTTCCGCCATTAGAAGGTAATGATATGACCTCTAAACTCAATTTTTGATCACATATCATCCATTCCAGATGGGATTTATGTAAAATCAAATACTCTTAAAATTTTGTTGGAATTCTTGTAGGCTTGAAGGAAAAGTAGCATTGATTACAGGTGCAGCTAGAGGAATTGGCGAGTCTACAGTGAGACTGTTTGTACAACATGGAGCCAAGGTCATGATTGCAGACGTTCAAGATGATCTTGGCCACTCCCTCTGCAGAGAACTAGGCTCCCAAGATACTGTCTCCTACGTCCACTGCGACGTGAGTCGTGATGCCGATTTGGAAAAAGCTGTTGACCTTGCGGTGTCCAAGTTTGGGAAGCTCGATATCATGTTCGGTAATGCTGCAATCATAGGAAAGCTGGGCTCTAGAATCATAGATTCTGATAATGAAGAGGCCAAGAGGGTCATCGATGTCGATTTGTTCGGGTCGTTCTTGAGTGCTAAACATGCCGCCAGGGTAATGATTCCGGCGAAGAAAGGCTGCATCCTGTTTACTTCCAGCATTGTTTCGGCAATTATAACGGCTAGTCCGCCACACGAGTATGTAGCTGCGAAACATGGGGTTGTGGGGTTGACCAAGAGCTTGTGCGTGGAGTTGGGGGCGCATGGCATAAGGGTCAACTGTATTTCACCGTACATGGTTGCAACTCCGATGTTAACAAACTCTTCAGGGTTGACGAAGACAGAGGGGGAGAAGTTGGCAAGTGCAGCTTCGAACTTAAAAGGGGCTGTATTAGAACCAGAAGACATAGCACACGCAGCCTTGTACCTTGCAAGTGATGAGGCCAATTACATTAGTGGCGTGAACTTGGTTGTTGACGGTGGTTATAGTGCTACTAGCTCCGCCTTGACAAATGCCATTAAAAGCCTCCTTTCTCAAAATTGAGTGACGTTTTCGTATTGTTCATTTTCCACCTTTCTCAATCATAAGAATCCTTTCTACTTTGGAAGTTTATAGACTATTGGGAGTTTTCAACGTTGATGTGGCAGTGTCAAAAAACGTGGACTATGTGTTTGAAATTAAGTTGGAAACATAAAAAGAAAAAAAAAGAATGTGTATTTGAATAAAGAATGACACACTTTTGATCATTCTTTTCTCACATGTAACACTCGTTTTTATCTAAATAAACAAGTAATTAAAGCAATCTACATATTTTTTATGTCTTAATAATATAAGAGTTTCAACTAATCATATTAATTGGTAGTCAAATTCTATATTCTTATGGCCTATTTGATTGAATGTTAATTAATGGAATAGAATGGAACAGAACGAAACTGTTTATAATGGAATAAGATGTAATATAGTAACAAGTTGTTTGGAAGGGATGGAATGGTTCATAATGTAATATAGTAAAATGTTGTTTGGAAGATGGATGGAATGGAATGGAATGTATAATAAATGACTATTATACCCCTGATATTAAAATAGTTGTTACAGGAGGTTTAACGCTATGATTTTAAAATAGAAATCATGTTCAATTAAAAAGTCACGGTTCAAGTCATAACCGTGACAAATAATTTTTTATATATTTTCTATTTTAAAATAATAAAAGTTTTATTATTTCATTATTAATTATATACAATTTATTATTAATTATACAAAAAATTTGTTATTAATTATTTAATATATTTTATTTTATTTTATTCTATTATATGTGATTTATATTTAATAATAATTAATTTATATTTTTATTTATATAAAAATATATACAAACAATTAAAGAATAACTTTTTATATATTTTCTATTTTCATTAATGAAAATTTTATTTTATTATTAGTTATATACAATTTATTATTAATATTATAAAAATATTATTATTAGAGTAAGGAGAAATAATATAAAAATATTATTAATTATATACAAATTTTGTGGACCGTAATACGTGAGTCTTGGGAAAAGGGGTTAGGGTTAGAAGAAATAATTGCTATTAAGAAAAATTATTGAGGGTATATTAGGTAGTAGGTATTTATTAGTTTAAGTTTCATCCTAAAACTCCTGAATTGGAGATTTCTTATTTTCACTGTTTAGGATGGAATAGAACATAACATGAAACCCTCCACTTCCATCTCATTTCATTTCATTTTGTTATGAGACTCTCAACCAAATAATAGAAGTGTGTTACATTCCATCATATTCCATTACCAACACCTCAACCAAACAAGGTCTTAGTTTTAATAGTTAATAAATTGACTATCATCTAGAGAAATTGCAAATGAACTAAATTAACTTAATCAAATTCAATATGGTATGATCAACTTAAATTACTTTAAGTCTTTATAAAAATATACCAAAAATTATTAATATCATAGTTCATTAGCATGAATATGGCTTAGCACACATCCTAAAACATGCGTGTGTTCCTCTTTTGAAGATCTTATAACAAAAATACAACTTGAAATATGAGCATATCTATACTTATGTTTCTTTTTAGAAAAAGTTATATTTTACACTATTTATAACATGAGTTTATTTCTACGTGTGTTCTTTTTTGGAACCAAAATATAGAGCATATGACTTAGACTACAAGTGTGTTTGAAATTGTATTCCTCTAGATTTATTGAAAACAAGTTGAATGAGACTTGAGGGATCCTTGGCTTGATGCTTCCAAAGAAAACATCATTTTTAGCACTCTTATTTAATGTTTTATCTCGAGACACCAAAAGTTTCCTTTAAGACTATATCTCTAGTTCGTGAAAGGAATATAGTCATCATGATTGCAAAATGCTTATTTGATGAGAAAAAGGTATTCTCATTTTATCATTCAACCTCTCTTTTTCGTGGTTGGACCACCTTTCTTTGAATATGAGTTTGTCAAGCATTCTAAATCCCTTTTTTATTTTAATCCAAATTTTTTGTTTAATAACTTTGCATTGTTTCATGTTTCATGTTTCATATTCATTATTCTTATCTTATTTTATGGATATTTTTACACAATCATTAGTTTAGATTTTTGGCTTTTGTTTTCTTCAAACAGTTCTCAAAAGATTTTCACCCTCTTTTCTTGTAGGTCTATAGTAAACAGCTTCTCTACTAGTTAAAAGAAATGCTACGTACTTCTATACCTCTCTAAACCTTATGTCTCAGTGGGATTTCTATTGGGATGTTGTTTGTTGTTATTGTTATTGTTTTATTTTACCTCTATACAAGCTCTATTGTCAACTTTTATCCTTGATGGAGAACTCTCATCAAAGACCTTAAAGATGGACTCATTATAAGACATATAATATATGCAACTCGAGTCTACAAGTCACCTCTCATTATTGTTGCAGCTATGCATTATAAAGACTATGAACAATGTCTCTTCTTCATATTCATCAACCTCTATTAGATTTCCTTCTTATTTTATCTCCTTCTCCTTAGACTTGTATACTTTTCAACATGTTCAAATTAGTTGCATGCACTACATCTTATATCTAGTTTTTACTAACAATACTCTAGTGTATGGTTACTTTTTTTTTTACATTATTACTAAGGTGAAAATATGCCTTCCTTGCTTTCATTATAATGTTTTCCTTCTTATTCTTTCTTTATTACAACTTTGTTCCTTCCTTTTAATCAGGTTTTTCTAGCTTGGGTAAGACTTAATTTAGCTTTGAGTGCCCCTTCTCCACCTCTTTTTTTCTTACCTTTGGCACCTTTTTGTTCCTGAGCTTAAAGAGATTTCACAAGTTTTATTAATATGAGGTGTATCATATCCTTGAACTACTTTAAGATTAAGATTTTGGCTTCAAATCTATAAAGTATACATTATAAGGAATTCACTAAACTCTTTTGTCTTCCAAGTCTTCTCTGAGTAGCTTTAACTTATTTACTATCTTCTTGAGTTTGTTATTAAACTCTTTGACAAATTCATGTTTTTGTATCTTCAACAACTCAAACATCATCTAAAGGTAACCTTTAAAACTCTGCCTTTATCTTATCTCAGTTATTTTTCATGTAAAAAAGTCTTTCTAAATTGAAGCATAAATGGCTACAAGTGCCCTAATAACTCTTTGATTTCTCTTTATTATGGTTTTTCAATTCGTTGACTGGTTATGAGAAAGTGAAGAAGGTCCAAAACTTGTTTCTAACAATTCTTAAAGTTCATAGGCGTTAAAATAAACCTTTATATTGACTTCCTACATAGCATCGTTATTACGCTTAAATATGTAGGAGAAGTTATAGATAAATTTGTTAAGCCTATTATTATAGTATATCATGACAATCTTAGTTCTGTTGTACATTTAGGAAGAAGGATTGATATTCTCTTTTTGTTGTTACTCATATAAGCCTCTAAGATCTTGAAACTCTAATACCATGACAAATAATGTGGCTTATATATTTGAAATTAAGTGGGAAACACAGAAGAACAAAAGCACAAAGGAAGAATAAGATGACAACAACTTTGTATGTTTACGTCGAAAACGTAGTTTTTCATTAACAAACATACATTTATGATAAGGGAGAAGTTACACACATTTGGCCACTCTCTTACGACATACGACATTGAATTTAGCAAAATCAATGGGTAAAATCAACCTACATTCTTATTTTTCATAACAGTATAAGAGGTTCAACTAACTCCATTAATTTGTAATCAAATTCCAAATTCTTAGTTCTAATAGTTACAACAATTTGACTATAATCTAGATAAGTTACAAATGAAACAAATTAATTTTTTCAAACTCAATATGGTATAATATACTTTGAATTTCTCTTAAGTTACTATAAGAAATGTACCAAACATCATTACTTTTGGAGTTTATTAATATAAACATTACCTTGAATATAGGAATGTTTCTTTTCTGAAAACCTTGTAATGAGGATATAGCCTAGAATAAAAGTGTATTTGTGCTTATATTTCTCTTTGAGAAGAGTTGTATTTTACATAGTTTTGAACACTAGGTTTGTACGTGTACTTCTCATTATATGGAATATATAGTTTAGGAAATAGACATGTCTAAACTTGTATTCTTCTCTAAAATTATCAAAATGAAATTAAATTGAACTTAAAGAATCCTTAACTTGATATTTTTAGAGAAAGCATTAATTACAATAGGTAAATATGCTCCCTTTGTTTACTTTTTAACATACAAAGAAAACCATAGACCTACATCAATTTAAAAAAATGAAATAAAATATATAATAATTTACAACAATTTTATTTAAGATAAAAATATTTTAAAGAAAATGTGGTCTTATTTTGAGTATACAATAAGTTATTTGGAAGTATATATTCTTATTTCCTGAATTTTTAAATGATTAATTTTAAAAAATATACCAATGTAATCTAAATCCTAATATTTAAAAAAATTAAAAAAATCTCCTTCAACTACTTATAAGAAGCATAGGAGATAATCTTATCATTAGGAATTGCACTAAATGCCTCACAAAACTAGGAATCATATGTTTTTATCATCTTCCTTGTTTCTCTAACGAAATTTTCGTTAACTAAAGATACAGAGAAAGTGTTAATTGAGGGAAAAGAGACTTGATTCATCCTTTGTATTTTGAATGTTTAAATTGATTTAGAAACATTTGTTTGTTAGTTTCCATATATTAAAAGGAACTTTATGGATATTCTCTTACCTATTGTTTTATTAAATTTATCTTTCTATTATATTACACTATATTAACTCTAGTGAAAATTGGTTGAGTCAATGTTACAAATATCATACCAGTTGGTATCAGTTTTAATACTAAAATAGTGTAATACTAATACTGGTCAATATTCGGTACTATTTTTCATAATTTTTTGAAATATAAAATAATCTCTTAATTTTATATAATTAAAATTAAATTTACTGACATGAAATTTATTACATTAATTTTATTTTTATTTATAAACAATATTAGGGAATTAAATAGTTTTTCATTTACTTAATAATAAAATTAGATTATAAAAATTAAAGACTAAAAAAGTTCTTAACTTATAAAAATGAATTAAACCTACATGTTTTAGTAATTAAATTTCAAAAAGTCATAAAACTTTTTGATAAGAGCACTAGTTTATTAAATGATCCATTTTCCTTTGGTACAAAATAAAAAATAATTATTCAAGAATAATGTTAAAAAGTAATTAAAAGATAAATGTTTAAAAGTCTTTTTGAGAAATTAAAAAATATATAATAATAGCTCCATAATGGAGAAACAAAGGAGTAATACAAAGTTGAACAAACTTGAAATAGTACAAAGTGAAAAATAAAGGAAGCTAACTAAAAAGAAAAACTGAATCTTTTAAGTGACCATTAAACCAATATGAATCAAAAGTTTAGTAAAACTAAATTTGCCTTTGAGTTTGAATTTGGAAAATTTCCTAATCTCTATAACAAATTTGTTATAACTAAGATTGTTAATCAGTTGATCACCAAGGAAGCAAGCCCCAGTTACTAGCAAAACTCTTATTGTACTAGAGGTGAAATTGAGAAATGGATACAAGCTCCCTCTTTCTAACTTTTAGCTCCTCTAATAAAATTGATGTTTGTTTATGCACTACAACCAATCGCTTTAGTTGTAGTTTAGTGAAAATTATTTAAAGGCATTCTTTATCTTGTAATGTTTAGATGTATATGATAAAGTGTTGGGGCCCGATCCGGGAACCGGATCCCAACCGGAAAACGGAAATGGAAAACGAAAAATTGAAAAGCAGAATTCGGAATCGAATGCGAATCAAATACAAGCGAACGAATTAATCAACCTGAAACAAACACCGACATTCGTTGCAAACATGAAAACAAACAGAATCGAAAACAGAAATCGAAAGAACGGATTCTTTTCAAATTCGAAGCAGAACGAAACGGAAGCAAATGCCGACATCCGTTGCAAACATGAAGCATAGGAAACTGATCGCGTCGCGTTGGAAACCCTAAGACTAATCAGGAAAAAAATCCCGATATAATTTTTTGTTTTCATTCCTATTCATTCCTTCCTCTTTATACGAAACCATTTCCAATTTCCCTTTTGGGAATTATACATAATCAAACTCAATTCAT
>JANVCL010000005.1:34403301-34414397 GCA_026546855.1 Erythroxylum incrassatum | reverse complement strand
AATGGAAAACAAGGAAATAAGAACATAAAATAATAATTTTAAAAACTATGAAAGTGAAAATGAGAAATATGTACATAACTTTCATATACCTCTCTAAATTTACAATTAGATTAAAAATGTATTTCGAACTTAAACCTTTATAACAAAACATAAAACAGATCTTAGCATTTTGAAATGTTCAAGCTAAACCCTAATGTTTTCAACACATTCAAAACAAATCACAAATTGATGAAAATTTTAACAAGATGAACTCTCCGTCAATAAAATTTCATATCAATATTGATGTAACATTATTTTTTATTTTTTAAATAAAAAGTGAACTATTTTGTCATATGATAAGTGATACAAATTATTTGAAATATATAAAAGTGGGTCTTGTTACCACATGATAGAAGGACCCACTTTATGGTTAATTTAAAAAAGTTAATTATGTAACATTGGAGTTATTACTTTTCTAAAAAAATAAAATAATAAAATCACGTTAGTATTGATATAGTAGTTAATTGATGATTTTTTTTTCAAATTTTCTTTCTACTTAGAGTTAAATGTCTCATACATGCAATAATGAGTTGCCATATATTGGTATTTTCTATTGGATCATTGGATCAAATTTCAATTATCGATTGATCACTTTTAAAGTGAAAAGTGTTGATTTTCCTAAAATAGCAATTTAGATTTTTTTACATGATTAAATACAAAGTTATTACTTTTATGGAAAAGGTAACTTAGATGCTTTTCTGCATATGATTAAATGTACTATATGTCTTTGCCTAATGACGGAAGCTTAAAATGATAGTATATGGAATGACATCATAAAGATGAATTTAATCTCATTAATGGTTAAATAAGTGAAGAAGAAAAATCGAACAACTATTTTATTTCCAAATCTAGTTGGAAGAATATTAAGTTAGTTCTTCAAACAAAATTCAATAAAGAGTACACTAATATTTAATTGAAGAACAAGTATAATGTATTAAGGGCTATATTGAAAAATTTTAAGAACTTATTCAAAGAAATATAGTTACAACTCTTTCACCAATGAAGCTAACGGTACAGATGAATATTGAAAAAATGTATTTAAGGCACAATATGTCTTCATTTATTAATATATCAATGTATAATTTTCATTTTCATGTTTCCTTTTCACCTTTGTAGGTGTATCAGATAACTCATAGATTCGTGAAAAAGGGATGTAAGGAGTTTTCACACTTGTGTCTTATTTTTAAAGATACTACTATAACTGGTATACATGCACATTTATTAAGTAAATCTCCATCAAATAGTACATAAGAGAAATACATAATTGTTGCTGGTGAATATTGCTCATATTAAAAAGGGAGATAAAGCTGTAAGTTCTTCAAGAAAAAGAAATCTCATCAGAAGAAAAATGCAAAGAAGACACATTCTAACATTTTAGAAAAGGTCTTGATTATAAATGGTAAACAATAAAAAAGAAAGAATGATTTACTTCAAAAAAAATTGATTGTAACATCAGTCATTGCTAATAATAGACTTAGAACTTCATCAGTTAGTTAAGAGACCAATATAACGATGAAATATTTGAATTCCTTAGATGAATTGAGTGTTAAGGGTGCAATCAGGAAAAGTTGTAAAGGTTTTACATGATTCTCCATTTTGTAGGGAGATTTTTATAAAGATGGTAGATGCAAGGAAGCTAGTTTGGATTATATCTCTTTATTTATATTTTTATGTTATTACATATTTAAGTCTTATTGGTTTAGACGTTTTTATATTTAGAGCTATTCAACAATTTGGACATTTTACGTATAATTTTTATTAAATATTTTATTAATTATTTGGTATTGGAATTGTGGATACAAGGCCTCTTATTTAAAATCAAATTATGATGATGAATTGGTGAACATAATTATTATTCTATAACTTAGCGAATAGAAAGAATTTTTTTTCGCACAAGCAACCATGCAAAACTTCTACTCTATCAAGTTATGGTTTGATATTGGAAATCTTGAATATGAATCCTACAAGGATATATGAGAGATTAAGAATGAGCAAGAGAATTTTCTTGGGCTTATGTGATGAGTTAAAGAGTTTAGGAGGCTTAAAGCTAACAAGTCATTTGATTGTGGAGGACAACTAGCAATTGTTTTGATGAATATAAAGCATAATGAAAAAACTAATAGTCAATATAGAGTGCTTTCAATATTCAACCTAGACAATTTCAAAATACTTTCCAAAGTCTTATATGCAGAGAATCGTCTTGCAAAAAGAGTCACTGCTCCATCATCCTATACTAATAAACCTCTTTAGAGTTAACATAATTCAAAATTTTTCTCCATATTTTCAAGTATATTCATATACTCAGTTACTTTTTTCATTATGTCCTTATGATTAATAACTATTTCAATAGTATAATTTTACTTTTTAGGATTGCATAGGAGAATTAGATAGTACACATATTGTTGCACATGGTTCAATCATTGAACAAATACCATTTAGGGGTATAAAAACTTATTCAACTCAAAATATTATGTTATGTTGCTCATTTGACATGTATTTCACATATATAATTACTAGATGAAAATGTATTGCAAATAACTCTCGAATTCTTTTTGAAATAATGACAAATTCAACAATCTAATTTCCTATGCCTCCATAAAATATTACATTATTTTAAGAAAATGTAGTAATTGCAATTAATTTTTAGTAAACTTTTGTTAATATTATGTTCTTTACATGTTTGTAAGTTCTATTTAGTTGATTTAAGCTGCAACAATATTTTTGAATTTCTTTAACCATATTAAGGTGAGAGATACGATTTACGGGATTATACAGGACAAGGTAAACCTCAAGGTCTATAAGAATTGCTTAAACACATACATTCTTTATTAAGAAATGTTATTGAAAGATTTTTTTGATGTTTAAAGCAAGATTTCTTATACTTTCAAACATGCTGAATAATGATACGAAGAAACACAAATACATCATCATTGTTTATTGTATTATATATGATTATATTAGAATGCATAAACAAAACATTAAATTATTTAGCAGTTATGTTTAAAATGAAAAGCAAATTAAGGAAAGTGTAAATGAAGATGTAAGTTTTCAAGCAAAGTATAATACCACTTCAACACAACTTTGAAATACATCTCCGAAGTGAGATGAAATTACTAGATAAATGTGGAATGATTATATTAGTTCTAATTGATTTTTGTTTCTTTTTGTAAGTGATAATACTATTATGCTTTGAAATATTATGGTATGATAGACATCTTTATTAATTTGAATGATTTAATGTAATTTTTTATATTTTATAAAATTTTATTATATAAATTGACATGTACATTTATTTAATTATGTAAATATTTATATATTTAATTTCTAATCATAATTAGAATTAATTAATTTAATAATACAATTTGATATATTTAAATAATTAAAATAAAAATAGGATGATAAAACCAAACATATTTTTAAAAACATGATAAAATCAAAAATATTTTTGTTTTTAATTTTTTATTACAAATGTCAGCTAAAGATATTTTAATTTTTAATTT
The DNA here is from genome assembly GCA_026546855.1 of Erythroxylum incrassatum. NCBI lineage: Eukaryota > Viridiplantae > Streptophyta > Magnoliopsida > Malpighiales > Erythroxylaceae > Erythroxylum > Erythroxylum incrassatum. Next base: position 34,410,858 of record JANVCL010000005.1, on the reverse strand, counting down.
TTTGTTACAAATACCATTCAAATATGTTGTTTAAAAAAAAGAAATCAAAAATAAAAAAAAATTAAAATTAAAAACTACGATAGAAGTAGAATCAAACCGAGATAAGAAACCAAGGACAAATGGTAGCAATACAGAGAAAGATTTGGAGCTAAAGTTGAAGCTGAAACAAAAGCTTGAAGAAAGGGAGAGAGAAAAAAAAGGAACAGCATGTGAGAAATGGTAGAGGAGAAAGAATAGTGATTTAAAGAAAGAATAAGATGAATGATAGAACGCGAGGAGTGAAAAGAATTCTGTAGAAAAGAAATGAAAACCATTAATAAAAGAGTCCACATCTTAAAAAGATGAAGGAGAATCTCTCACTAACTCCACTAATTGTTTACAATATCCTTTGCTAGAATTTCTTATCAAAACCTTTCACTCTTGATTTCTGCTTTTAAGTTTATAAGAAAAAAGAATATTAAAAGAAAACCATCATACTCCTTAGTACAAGAGCTCAAGCATATATACAAGATAAAGCCTCTTTCCATTTATATCTTTGGTATCTTCACTAACGAATTTTATTCACAGTTTATGCTCACGTGTTTAACTAAGAGCAAAAGCTAATCAAAATACTAATTTATTGTGTAAAAAACAAGTATATTTTACTAGAAGTCCATCTTCGTTTTTGTTTAGGATATGTCTTATTATTTAATTTTGACATTTTTGATTATTGAATATTCAAGATAATGATTAAAAATATAAATCAAGAAGTCTTACTTGAATTGAATTCTTGGATAGAGTTGTTGCACAAATATAACTCTATATTGAATGAAGATTGGTGTATGTTTATTTTGGAGATATGGATAAGGCAAGATGGCGTGGGTAATTTTTCAAGGTCTTGGTTTGATCGCAGTGACCACTAGATTTTCTCCTTTTTGCAACACACGTGGTAATAATTTTGTGAGACTTTTTTTTAAGGAGACTTACATGTAAAGTGGATGTGAAGGTTTCCAGGTCTTTGATTCACTGCTGTATGACTGTTCTTAGCACAAAATACCTAAGTTTTTCCAACTTTTTGACTTGTCGCGTGGGTTACTAGGTGCTATCTCTTTTTGCAAAAAATACTTGTGTGGTTTGGTGAGGTTTTTCTGGTGAGTATTCGCGATTAATTGAAGAACTAAAAAATATGCTATTTGATCTGAATATTTTTACTGCTTTGAAGGAGGCTTGTGTATAACATTACCAAGTGTGAAGAAAATTGGAGAAAGTCGAAGGTGTGTTGATGCATACATGACCTAGCTCCTACACTTGAATCGTGGTTAAATTAGTGAAGTTCCTGCAAGATATTTATTTGGTGTATCGTGCGTGATCTTGTTTTTGCTAAATATGCACGTGAGTCACTTGGCTTGTGAGTCGTTCATGATCGGTGTCTTAGTGAATTTTATTATTGGTAAATGGGTAGATCATATGGCTTTTATTGTTCATAAAATTGAGGCATAGTTGGAGATATATTGTTGTGTGCTTGAACCTTCATGTTTGAAAGGCCTTATTATGGGCTGAAGAATAGTGTGCATGAACTGGAGGTCTAGTGATGTTACTTGTGTGATTATTCAGCTGCTCATGGTTTCGTGATTGTGCAGGAAATTATTCCTTGTCTTTTTGTCAAGTGTCTTCCTTGGTTTTTGATTCTAGTCTCTTCCTGAATCAACATACTATGCAACTCATACACATTCCACTTAACCTTGAGGTATTATAGTTCATTTGTAAGGACCACACTCAAATGGTAAAGAGTTTGAGATGAACTACACAAGGAAGTTCTCATCCACTTCCATTCCCAGAGACTTGAGTCTTGTTGTAATGTTTGTCATCTCAATGATGTGTTTATCCATAGTTGGTGGCCCGTCAAATTTTATAATGGCCAATATACCTATAAGAGTCCCAGAAAGAGACATGTTAATAGTCTAGGATCACTCTTTCACAAATAAAAGAAATTCCTAAGTGCTTTTAGTTTTGGGAAGAACAAACTTAATATTGCTAGCAACTATTCATATACATCAGACTCAATTTTTTTACCTTTTATTAAAATAGAATTTCTTCTTATAATGCTTAAAACATTCAGAGCAGTTGGTTTCTTAGTTTTAAGTGCCAAATCCAAGTCAATTTAGAATTGGATTTGTTCACTCTATTCAAAGAAGTTCAATTTATTAAACACTATAATAGATAAGAGATTTAGGTACATAGTAATAGCTACTACAAGAAAATACAACTTAACAATAATTATTTACGTCATATAATATCATGCTGCACAAATTTAGAAAAAAAATTGAAAACTGTATACTGATGTTCATCTTTAGTCAATCTATTAACATACTATAAAACACATAACAATGTTAAATTTATACAAAATTTGGTAATTACACATATACTAACTAGAAATATGTACTATCTTTAGATATCTAAATACAATTAATTTTGTATATGCATTACCTACATTTATGCTCATTAAGTATAAAATAAACAAACCACCTTTAGATGATTTCAAACATTCTAAAGAAATGATCTTTAATTTACTCATAATATACAATTAATTAGCATTAAATTAAGAGTAATTGAAATTTAAACATAATATTTGAAATTGAATAACATATTGTGTGACCATTTTGGTAATTAACAAATCCAACATACTTTAATTCCTAATTACAAACATTTTTTGGCCTTAAAATAGCATAAACTTAAGTGTTCCGTACTGCCCACTCAACTCTCAATGTTTATATTTTAGTGTTCATCATTGAAATTACAATTTTTTTGGGTGGGCTACCGTTGGGTGCTCGACATCTAATGCCTGAGTTGGCCCTCCAGTGTTAAACATAAAATAATCATTGGTTCTATCATCTTTCAAGATTTTATGCCACTGTTGAATTTTGAGGTTCACTAGTAAAGAAGTACATGGCCTATCTTTTTCAACTTCAAGTCTTGCAAAATAATTATTGACACATAATGCAGGGTATATGGCACATATTTCTAATAGTATAGAAAAAATTACAAAAAAAACTTTTGCATGAACAAGATTAAACTAAATTCTCTTTAAATAATTCAATGCCCAGTGCCTAATGCTGATATTCTTTAGTCCTCAGAAATTTCAGTACCTAGTAGATAGCATAAGCTTTGTGACCATCTAAAGAAGTGTCCCAGAGGCGATTATGAGTTAAATTTTGAGAAATATTAATGCACCATTTGGACAATGGTTAAAACCATTCCAAATACCAAACCGGGGGACCCCGAAGGGCACACAGGGAAGTATGACAACCAAACTGGCTAAAACAACTCTTTAGACAAGACCATCGAGTAACCAAAGTCAGATTGGAGGCTAATTCTTATGACTATTGGTAAGTTCCAGGTATGATCGACGAGACAACAAAGCCCTTCTCCATGGGCACTCAACTCTCATCTTTCCTCTTAGGGACCTTACACTCTTCACAACTCTCTTTCCCTTTTTGAAATAATATTCGCAGCAATACCTTCACTCTTTTCCTATTAAACTCTAATCTTACAGCAGAATTGTTTTATAAGCAGTCCTAGACTGCCTTAGGCTTTCTGATACACAAGATCCTCAGAAGAGATAAGTGTAGAGCATACTTGTCTCTGTATAATGACAGATAGTAACATCGCTCAAGACTTAAGCTTTCAAGAGAGGGAGAACTTAGAGATAATAGAAAACACTCAAACAAGGTTTCAATGAAATCAAATCGTAACTTTAGTCTACTTACAACCTGCTTACAAATGAAGAGTAATCTTGCTTTTATGGGTGAAGCAAAGGTTAGGACAGTAAAACTCCTAAGATACATAATCATTACAACTTTAGAAAAGAAAATAACTTTAAGTACAATCATCACACCTTTAACAAAGCTACTTTGAAAAAACAAACAATTTTCTAAAAGCAAACAGTATGATGATAAGAAAGAATCTTGTATAGTGATTTGTAAGCGACAAAGATTCTCTTTTATTAAAAGACTCAAAAGTAAAGCAAACACCTAAAAAGATGAGTTCCATAGAATCCAATGTATTATTTTCCATGTAATGGTTCATTCCATGATTGCAAATTTGATGGGAAGTTTGGATCACTTGAACTATTAGAATGACTTGGAGAAATCTTTTGTCGCTTATTGGGACTAAGCTCAGATATATGTGCAGGAAGTAATTTAACTCTTCATCTAGACTGTAATTATCATCATTAGCATCTTGAGCATCCTAAAAGATTGAGTTATGAGGTTGAAAAGTTCCTATAAGGTCTGATACTATTTCTTTTGTATCATACTGAGGACTACTAGAACCTGGTATATCAACTTCTGGTGCTTCTGGCTCACCAGGAATAAATTCACCAGGATAAGGTTCAATAAGGTGGAGATGATTGGTGTGTTAGGAAAATGAATTATCTTTTTGAGAAAATCTCTAAGAGATTGAAGCACATTGTCTTATTATCGTGGTCAATATAATGATGTATAATAAAGATAGACACGATGTTTAGTGTAAAGGACACGATGTTCAATGTAAAGGACACTAATATGTGTTTCTCGATATGGATGATGGAGGATAAAGAAGCAATGAGTAGATTGTCTTCTTGTAGAAGCTTCCCATAAATGATGTTGTGAGATGACTATAGAACGTTGCTGCTTCCATTCATCTAATGGTTGAAACCACTCAAGAAAACCAAACGATGTCGTTTTGTTTGGTTTTAAATAATGTTCAAAACCAAACGACGTTGTTTTGCTTGGTTTTAAATAACGTTCTTCAGTTGACCAAAACAACGTCGTTTGGTTTTGACGTAAAGAACATTCTTTAGTTAACCAAAACGACATCGTTTGGTTTATGAAAGCATCTGTTTGGAACCAAGATGATGTCGTTTGGATTTCAACTATCTGGCGTCGTCTTTGTTCCAAACAATGTCGTTTTTTAATGCAAGAACATGCTCCTTGCCGAAACAAAACAACGTCATTTTTTTATCCCAAACAAAAGTGATGTCATTTTGTTACAATCGCTAACATCTGGGTAGATGACGCTTTTACCGACGTCTAATATTTCTGTTGCTAAATGTTTTCCTTTTTCACAACAATATTATCGACCTATATCAAAATTTGTCGGTATCTTTACCGTTGGTAATTCCCCGTCGCAAGTTCATATTTTTCCTGTAGTTATGCCGACAGACGAGTTTTTCTGTCTCTAATTTCGGCGCAAATTTTGCCACCACAATTTTCCTCCATATTTAGTGGCGTATATTTTTACCATTGCTAAATTAATCAACTTTAGCAACGGAAGTAAGCTTTTCGTTGCTAATGCCTAACGGTTTTATTTCCATCACTAATTTTCTGTCACTACTCCACATTTTTCTTGCAGTGCCTTATACTTTTTACTAAGCATAAGAAACTTATAGAAGTCTACCTTTTCAATGTTTAACACTCTTCAGTAAGCTCTTCTTATTAGGTTATGCCATTTTTAACTTACTAAGATGACCTATCTGTATGTGTTATAATGCAGTACTATCTTCCTTTGCCTCTATTACTAAAATTTCTTCACTCACAATTAAGCTCTTTATCAATCTATAGATTTTTTAAAATAATTTTATCCTTTTTATCACAATTGTCATACCTTTTATCACTTTAATATTGCTTTCTTTAATTTTATATCGAAGACTATTCACACGTAAGGTTCTTAATTAAAGAGATCAAGTTCTTTATGAGATCTAGTGTATCAAACACCCCTCAACATCTTAACAATGCTACCAAATATTTTTTCCTAACTTATCTTGTTTTGATGATTTTGTAAGTTCTATTATCTTTAACTAAATAATACTAAAGTTGTTTGGTGTGTATGACACAAAATCCTCATTTAATGACATGTGATATGAGCAACATATATCTAGAATTTATAAGTCCTGAATTTAACTGGTTGAAATGTGAAGCATGTCTCCATCACTACAATTTGAACCTTTACTCTATACTATATTAGCTGACCTTACATGAATCATCAATTTAATTTTTATCCCTCAGCCCCTTCCTGATTCGTCTAGTTTGCTTGCATTTGTAGGTATGATTGTTTACAAATTAGAGAGAGAACGCCTTATATTTTATGTAAGTAGAAATTCCATGTAAAATGTCAAATATCGCTTCCTACATTTCTATAAATTTTCACTGGAAAAGGATACCTAAATTATACCAATTAGATGTCCAAGTTCAACTAGCTTAAACCAAAAGGGGGGGGGGGAGAGAGAGAGAGAGAGAGAGAGGGGAGAATGAAAATTTTATTTTATTTAATTTAAATAAAATAAAATTTTATTTAACCATTATTGCTAAATGGTTTAAAAGATTTTCTTTTGAAATATGTTGATGGATATTTTTTCCATTTATAATTTTTCTTATTTTTGAAATATTTATTTCGTTTTCCTTTATGTTTGTTATATCTATACTGTTTTTCACAACCATATTGTTGTGGTACTTCTGCATTATTTGTACAACATAATTGAAGAGTCTGATGTTTTAATGTCTGTCTTAGTTTTGATTCTAAACACTTTTGTGCTAAAATCTCTTTTGTAATTAAAATAGCTCCTCCAAGATTATTAGCTATAGAATGATGATCTATTCTTTCCTGAAATGTTTCTGCGACTTTTATATTCATTGGATATGGTAGTTTTTGTATAAAAACTTGTGTATATAATTCTTGTTCTAATCGACTTAATGTATAATAGTATTTTCTAAATTCACATATAAAGTCTTCCAGATAGCATATATTGCAAATTCTCATATTATTTAAATGATGTAATGCTTTTTTCTTATTAGCTATTCTATTTTCAGTCTTAAATAAAATAATATCCTTACCTATAAATTCTTTATAGATTTCATCTGATATGATTTCAAACGTATCTACATCCGTTGTTGTACTTTGATAATGAGGTGTTGCTTTTAATGCATTTTCATTTTCTATTAAGAATTGTTGTACTATTCCTGATGTTTTAAATGTAACAAAATTCCATATATAATCTTTGTTATGTGGTTTTTCTCCAAAAGGTTTCTCAATTTGTAATAATAATTGTATTTTACCTGTCCATTCATTTATTAAATCTTCTGAATTTATTACACAGTCTAAATTTAGTATACCATCTGTTCCTAAAGTAACATATTTTGGTTTATATTCATTCGGATATTTTTTAATTTTATTTCCTTTGTTATAATAACCATGATTATTTAATCTTTCTCCAATTCCAATTCCTGCTATTTTACTTTTCATTTTTACTAATTCTTTTTCATATGATGCTCTCTCTTCTCCAGTTTTACTACTCTCGGGTTGTTCTCCCATAAATATTTCTCTTTTATTATCTTCATTCATATACATTTCTTCTTGATCTGATTCCCATCCATATATAATTTCTTCCTTTTCTTTAGAATCTTTCTTTATTTCTGTTTTTGCCATAGTATTAATATATTCTGGTGAATTTGTAAGTGTTAATTTTTGTACTAAATTTGTTAATTCAGCTAATTGCTGTTGAACGTTGCGTTCTACATTTTCTAAAGATTCTTGTTGTTCTAT
>JANVCL010000005.1:34369911-34381111 GCA_026546855.1 Erythroxylum incrassatum | reverse complement strand
ATTCTTTTCTCATAATTTCCTTAAAGCATAAATACTTCCATTACACAATGCATATATAAAAACACTGATTTTATATCATTTCTTATTTCTAAATTCCACTGAAAGATCGGGGTCCAACATTTCTCCCCCTCTTAAAAGAATTTCGTCCACGAAATTCATACATAAGGCATCATCAAGTAACACAATCTCTTTGCTAATTTCTTTCCAAAAGATCATAATCACTGTTCTTATCTAATTTCCTCATCATACATATTTTTCACTTCTTCACAAGGAACCCTTAAAATCATATTAACGCACAATCACCACAAATCAGTGTTTCTCAATCCATTTACACGAATCAAAGGTCCAGGTCTTAATGAACCCTAGTATGGATCAATCATCATTCAAATCAATACCATCATCAAACTCGTCTTTCAACTTTTCATTCTTTCATCTCCCAAATATATAATCAAACACAATTCATCCAAATCATTAAGAAATTTCAATCTCACTTTCCTTAACACATTTCTAAAGTCATAATAGGTCATTCACATCAAAACACATTTTCATTAACGCAATTCCATCGTAAACTCTTATCAATCTCATGCGCCTAGTTAAGATCCTAATACAGCTTCTTGAAATTATACACATTGATATATGTGGACCTTTCGATGTTCCATCTTTTTGTGGAGAAAAATATTTCATCATATTTATTGATGACTTTTCACGTTATGGATATGTCTATTTATTGTATGAGAAGACTCAATCAACAAATGTGTTAGACGTGTTTGTTCATAAGGTGGAAAGGCAATTAGATAGAAAGGTGAAAATTGTCAGATCTAACTAAAGTGGTGAATTTTATGGCAAATATAATGAGTCAGGATAATGTCCAAGTCTATTTGCCAAATTTCTTCAAAACATGGTATATATGCTCAATACACAATGCCAGTTATACCACAACAAAATGGTGTGACAGAAAGATGTAATCGTACATTAATGGATATGGTTAGGAGTATGTTAAGTAATTTGTCTTTCCCTTATCATTGTGGATGCATATATTGAGGTTCGTTGTTTACTTGTTAAATAGGGTTCCTAGTAAGGCAGTTCCAAATACTCCTTTTGAACTGTGGACTGGAAGGAAACCTAGTCTAAGACACCTATATGTTTGACAGGTCACAATGACTATTAGGCTTATCTCAGAAAGCTTACATTAATACGGTCTTGGAGAGATTTGATATGAAAAATTATTCTGCAAGTGTAGTTCCAATTTAGAAGGGAGACAAGTTTAGTATTAATCAATGTCCAAAGAATGAATTGGAGTATAAGCAAATTACAAATATTCCTTTTGCATCAATTGTTAGAAGCTTAATGTATGCTCAAACTTGCACCAGACTAGACATTAGCTTTGCTGTCAATATGTTGGGCAGGTATCAAAGTAATCTTGGATTGGCACCAAAAGCAAACTACAAAGAAAGTTTTAAGATAACTACAAGGTACTCAAGATCATATGCTCACTTATAGGAGATTCAGTCATCTGGAAGTGCTTGGATATTCAGATTCAAATTTTGCTAGTTGCACTGATATCAAAAAGTCCACTTTTGGCTACCTTTTCTTTTTACATAGAGGGGTTATTTCTTGGAAAAGTGCGAAGCAGTCTATCATTGTTGCGTCCACTATGGAAGTTGAATTTGTAGCATGTTTTAAAGCTACAATTCAGGTTTATGGTTGCGGAACTTTATTTCGGGACTTGGAGTTGTCGACAATATTATTAGGCCGTTGAAAATTTATAGTGATAATTATACAACATTCTTCTTTGCAAAGAACGACAATTATTCTAAATGTGCTAAACATATGGAATTAAAATACTTGTCTGTTAAAGAAGTTCAGAAACAAACAATGTCAATTCAACATATTAGCACTAATTATATGATTGTAGATCCTTTGACGAAAGGATTGGCACCAAAAGTCTTTAAAGAACATTTTGAAAGAATGGGTATTATGAGATACCATTATTGAGATTTATGATGTTTGTATTTTGACACTGTGAGCTTATTTATATTTTTTTTTCTGTTAATCCTATTTTGTAGTATACATTTATGAATAACTTATGTTCATAAGATTTGTCTTTAACTAAGACATTATCATTGGATCATTAATGTGTTTCTTATTTATGGATCATATTGAATAAAGCGTTAATATTGTATTACGTGGAAGGAATTATGTCGTTTGTTAAGATGTGAAACTGCTATGACTCTTATTAATATCTTTATTTGATTATGATTTATGATACAATCAACATTAAAGAATTTAGCAAAGGTTATGCACAAAATGTTTATTTATTATTAAACCATGATATAATGTTTTTCAATTAATGAGTCAAGTGTGAGAATGTAAAACCTATATATATTTAATATGTGGCTCATTAAATAATTATGGTTTTAATAATATTAAATACTAAATTATAATTGGTCAATTTGATGAAGTAAGATAATGTTGATTAATTAAAATAAGATTTTATTTTAAACTTATCATTTGATGATAATGGTTCAAAGATATCTTTATTTAATTTGAAACGGGTAATTTCTCTCACCCATATACACCTTTGTTTATTTTCACCATCAAGAAATAGAATTATTGAGGGAAGGAAAAGAGAAGAGAAACAAGTTTCTTCACATTCAATCTTTTAGAAGGGCTTGTCTTAATCAAAATTACCCAATTGGATCAAGGTATGTACTCTATATTTTATATTTTAATGGAAGCATAGAATTTTCAAATGCTGGGCTACAGAATCACCGTGATTATGTTTATGTAATAAATTATGCTTACATGCAAAGATTTGAAAGGTCTCTATTATAGCCGATAGGGCCCTTTGCCGTTAAAACAACTGTTTAGATGTTAAGAATGCCCCTCAGATTGCACATCTACTTATTAGTAAAAAGGCAGTTTTTGTCAGATGATAGATCTTGTAAACCTAAGAAATCAATTCATGCAACCAACTAAGAATGGAATAACAGCAACCAAGTCCGGAAGACCAAGTACAGGCCAGATAAAATATACCACAAAGAGTGCGCAAATGACCATGAAGCCTATGGCAGAGAAGGCAAATTTCAAGTATCATATAAGCCTCGTAATACGACAGATAGTGTTAAGAAAAGTTGGTTGTGTGGCGAAGGTGGTTTGAGTAGGAGAGGATGACGCCAGTGAGGAGTAGATTTTAAGGTATCATTAGTTAAGTTTTTTAATTAATATTTTATCTAAAATTAGATTAATAAATTACATGCCAGTCACATATGAGTCACACATTTAATATGTTTCTCAACGTGTCAACCCATATTAGTACAACAGTGGGTTATTTTTGTAAGGCATTAAATATTTTTTTTTCAAATTTCATATTATTGTTACAAAATTGAATAAATGTTAAGATTTATTATAATTTACCCTCAATTAAAACTCATATTCTATATTAAACCGTAATCACCAATCATTATGATTAACGTGAAATTATATTGTAGGAGTAACATGAAATTCAAAGTATATGTTCCAAGATTCTAGGTCAAAATTATTCCTCTAGGCATGATTTATAATTTGATTGTAAAGCATAGATGTAAATGTCTTTTACATCATGTGTTAACCGATATCATTTTTTATTTGACATTAATTGTAAATTAAGAGTAAATAGTCTATGATTTAAAGGTCAATATAACCTATGAGTAGAATTGTATGAAAACGGAAGGTTCCATAATATTATAATGTGCATCAAACATTAAATAGATGTCCTGTTTAATCGGATTAACAAAATATATATCATAACATATCACTGTTCATTGGTACCGGAAACTAATTCGAATATCACGAGCAGTCTTTGGATTAATATAAACATTACTCATAGGATGAACTGTGGAACATGAGGGAATGTATAAAAAGGATTACGTTCGGCTCAATATTATGCTCCATTGATCCCACAACTCATAATTCAACAAATTTCTCGACGGTGATGAGAGTCTGGATGAAGATACGAGACGATTGAGTAATTATGGGATTCGCAATCATACTCCAATTGATATAAATCATCGCTTGGCAGCGGGTGTTAATAGAATAGTCAGACAACTAAAGGTGGAAGTTAGGAAAAACTTTCTCGGAGGTAACATTAGCCTGGACTCAATCAAACTCCCCTAAGCCGACCATCAAACTTATGAATACTATACTAGTATCGGCATTGAATATGATTATAATATGATATTGTATCAGTATCGATCAATACTAAGTATTGTTTTGGATATTTTTTAAATTTATAAAATAGTTTCTAAATTTTTTAAAAATTAATAAAATAGTCTCTCAATATATTGTACTGTATAATTTATAATTTTTCATCAATCATGCCTCCAAAAATCATAATAATAGAAATTTTAAATGAAAAAAGGCTATTCATTTTTGGAAATATTACTTGACATATATTTCACATTTAAATAACAACCAAAATTAATATGAAAAAGATCATTTAATCATCATATAATCAATAATACATTAAAATATCACATAGAAAGAATAATAAATATCCATGACTCTTAAATTATTACAATTTATGACAAGAGTTTGTGTCAATGAAATAACCAATTAAAAGTAAAATCTGAAACAAAATTATATAAATATAATTGTAAATAATATTTATATTGCATAAATAAAATTTAACATATACATCCAATATAAGTGAAATTAAAAGAAGAGGATAAATAAAAACCTAGAACTTAATTCAATCAAATATTTGCTCAAATCGCATTGACATCAATTTTCACTGGTTCAAAATCTTCGTCATTAAGAAGAGTCTTATCATTACCAATATTCAAATTTATTGCACTAAATAACATGTTAATACTTTTCCATCCAAGATTATCTTCCAAGTCAATTTCATCAATCAAAGTTGGTTCTTAAGAAACTCAATAAAAAAAATCGATACGATCAAGCAAATTGAATCTACATATCTACTTGTTCTGTTAAGACTCCTAGTAAACAATAAAATTAAATTATTAAGCAATTACAAGAAATTATATCCAACTTAATTAGTAATGATAACATACATTTCTTGAAACTTTAAATTGTATCGAACAAATACTAAGTTGTTCAATCTTTTATGCTCCAATCTATCCCTTTTCTTGGAATGGATGAATTCAAATGTGTTCCAATTCCTTTCACAACTTGTTGCACTCACACATTGACTTAGAATTTGAATTGCAAATATTTGCAATTCTATGATGCTACTTTCGAATTAGTTCCACCAAGCAACTATAAGACAACAAAAGCAACACTATAAACAAAATAAATTGATAATTAATTTTCAACAAGTAACAGAAGTGAAAAAAAATTATATACATGGATTAAGTTTGTCTCTTTGACAAATAGCAATTGGCATTCCAAAATCACCAGAAGCATCCTTATAAATTTCTATTTGTGAGCTTAGGAGATCTTGCATCATTTCATAGGCAACAATTTTTGTAATAGTTAATAGTATTTCTCTATTAACTTCAGCTTTCTTTATAAAACTTGGCTTGAAATAGACATTAGGATTCAAAAATATCCCAGCTGTAAATAACAAAGAGATTGATGATATAAGATAAAGTGTGTACAAAGAACGCTTATTTTTCATATTGACCTTGATTGTTTCCTTTACCTTCTCCATGGCATCATAAAAATAACCTATTGTTACCTTCTCATCACTATCAGCCAGATGAAAAACCCTCACCAAAGGCTCATAAACTTGGATGACAAATGGACATTATGATCAAAATGCATTATCTTTAAGTATAATTATAAAAATCTCCAACTTAGCATTAGACTTGTCATGGTGAAATGCAACTCACTTATCACTTGTAAAAATTTGTTTTAACTCTTTCTTCATCAGAATAAAATATTAAAGTGATAAGAAATTAGTTTCAAATCTTGTAATAGTAAGACGACACAAATTCCAACCATTGTTGAAATCTTTCTCATTAAATTCAAAACCCATGTAGGATTGTAGATGAACTTAATTAGTCACCTTTTTTACCTTCTGCACAGTCTCATCAATAATAGAAGAATACCTAATATCTCCTATATTTTTCAACATCAGGTTAATACAATATGTCACACAAGGAGTCTAATAAAGAGAATTATACTTGCTTTGCAATCTTTTCCAACTGGTTTGAAAATGGTTTTTAATCTGGTGATTCCCCAACTTTTCAACCGATTGTTACAATACAAAAAAATAGTATAGGTCTTCATTTCAGGAACCAATCTAGTATGAGACCTAGCTAGATCATCAAATCTTCCTATACCTGAAGTGATTGAATTATCATGTATACTTGGACTTCCTCCATTTATCTGTAAAAATAAATAAAGACACATATTAAAGTTAATAACTTTGTATCAAAAACAAGTTGTGTATAATAATAGGAAGAAATAGAGCAACAACATGTTCCCAACAATCATATGATATATACATGTAAGTGACCTTCTTAAACTTACATAAATGATTCCTTATGAAAATATAATAATTAAGTATATTCTAAGAAATTATCATGTTTCTTAACCTAAACTTCAAATATATACATTGATTGCTACAGTTTTACAATTATAATCCATTTGTTGCGATTACATAATTTAAACATAAAGTCACAACTCAAAATTATAACTTATTTTGTGTAAATACATAATTCTACCATAAAGTCACTATTATAACCATTTTGTATGATTACATAATTTAGCCATAACTCCCAATTATAATTTATTTTATGTGATTACATAATTTAAACATAAACTCATAAATCATATCTGTAACTCAATTTGTGTAATAATATAATTCAACTATAAAGTCATAAATATAACTCATTTGTGTGATTATATCATTTAAACATAAACTCACATCTTTATCCTGATTCATATAATCACATAATTCAACCAAAATTAACTAACATATTTTGTATATTAAGAAACCAATTTATAATATATAATCTAATTTATAATAAAGACCAACATTCCATTCAATATTTCTTAAATTTCAAACAATAAAACAAACTTCAATTTTGTAATGAATGATTGAATCCTTAATTTTCAAAATCCAAACAACACAAATGACAAAACATATCCAAATTTCAAATACTGTATTTGTATATAAAATCCTCAATCTCATTCCTCAATTTTCAAAATTCAGATAAAATAAACACATATATCTATTGTCCTCAATTTCCAAATGCAATTTCTAAACTCAAAAGTCACAATTCACAACTATAAGTCATTCACACGCTCACATACACAATAACTACTTAATTATGAATTAACTCAACACTCAACATTTAAGCCAACACAACACAATAGTCAACATACTGCACTACACACATTGCAAATTTTCAAATGTTCAAGGTTGAATCAAAATGGCTTATTTACATTTTCCAATTGCAACCTTGAGGCTTGAAGAGGTAACAGTGGTAGAGGTGGGATCGTAAGGCAGCTACCAAGGCAAGGTGAGGCGAGGCAAGGAGAGTCAGGCAATTGAGTGACTAGGTGACTGTAGTGCACATGCGAGGTGAGGCAACACAACAGGTGACTGGTATTGGGAGGGGGGTTGAGAACATAAGCAAATCGGTGGCGGCTGGGTGTTGGGGGGAGGGGATAGGGGTGGAGAGTCATGGGTAGGTTAAAATATTTAGGGTTTTTATTTATACTTTAGTCTAAAATTTTTTAAATTTTACATTTCAGCCCCTAAAATTTGCTGGTATTTTGGTATCGATAACAGCCGGTATCTACCATATTGACCAAAAAATTGATTTATCTATAATAAAATGCTAGCTAAAAACATGAAAGCAAGCCAAACAAGCCTTTGTTTCAACAATGCATGTTAAATCATATTTGAGATTTACTTCATATGAGACTTAAACTACATACTAGGTTGACACTTACAATGTTGAATGAGAATGAACAGTTGACATCCCCATGAGAGCAGTGCAAAAAGATAAACTAGCATCAAATGTGAAACAAAAATAATAAATAATAAAATTGAACACCCTAAAACTAGGTAACAAACGGGCAAAAACAAGGACATAAAATTAAGTCAAAATAATCGTGATCATCAAACGTGTTAATTATGTAAATAACTTAATATCCATGAACTATAAAAATACAAGAACAATTGAAATTAACAATAGATGGTAAATAGAAGCTTAAATTATCAAATCCCCCAAGATCTCATAAGCTCCATTAGTAGGCAAATTGAATAACTAAATCGATTTGAATTATCCACATCAACTTCCTGATGAAATAAACACCAAAATGTTTTTACGTTAATATTTTCCCTTATACTACTCCTAAATTTTCCTGAAATACAAAAATGAGGTTATTATCTCAAAAGAAAGCTAAACAAAACCGCAAAGAACAGACAGAAAAAGGAGAGTAGGCACCATCTCAACTTAACTGAGTTCAAACTCTTTCCAAGCTTAAAATCTCAACTACCTAGAACTAAGAAATCCCAACAAGGTTAATTCAACCGAAAACAATTCCTAAAATAGCTCGACACTTTTTTAAATTAATCAAACGGTGCATGAACCATATAAAGCAACCCAAAGAAAATAATTTCATTTCAGGTGAAAAATAGATGATCTAGTGTCGTGAAAACCTTCAATCATTATCGCCATCTTTTGCTTATAGAACCAGATATAAGAGTAAAGTTTATATCTTTAACGAACGAGATTTTGATGACATGTTCTCATTTCCATACGTTTAGTAACAAAATATAGTGACAGCTTATAACTAGTTGATGTCTTGTTGGGTATTAATCTTTACAGTCCAGTTCTGAGTTATCATCTAGACCAGTTATAGAATGGGCTGAATTTTGAACTGGAATTTTTTTTCTTCTTTTTTCTCTACACATAAGACTAATTTTGCTCCAAAAATAGTTTTTAAGGAGAAATTTCTGAAATAGTTCCTCAAGTTTATCACTTCTTCAAATATCGTCCCTAAAATAATTTGAGCATAAAATTATATCCCCTGCTTATCCAAAAACCCTTGAATAAAGATATAACAAAAAATTACTTTTAATTTGTAATTTAATTTCTTAGTAATATGAATTTTTTATCATCAAAGTTTAATAAAAATTTAATTTTAAAAAATAAAATTAAAAATATGTTAAAAATAACAATTGTACGTTTAGTTATTTGTTTTTCCAATGTGATTATACTAAGGTGGTATAGGCTAGGATGCAACATGTGATGGATATATTATGTCCATTTATAAAATAGGGAGATATCTATAATTGGGTAGACAAGCTCTGTAGAAGAATGAAAGAGACCAGCTAAGCCTTAGTCTTTGTTTAACTTGCTCAGTCTATTACATTTGGAGAGAAAAGAATAATAGGTGATTTTGAAAATTTGATAAATATATGCTAACCTATAGGGTATGTTGTTAGATTAGAGAAATCTTGCTGACTCACAATTCTGAAGGAATGAGGGTCTGTTGTTGGATTAGAGAATTCTTGCTGACTCACAATTCTGAAGTAATAAGTGATGTAATGAAAAGAAGATGGAGTTTGGATTGATTATTATTATTATTGCTTGTTTCTTATGCTATTTTTTAATGTATTAAGTGACTAGCTACATTGTGTTGTAACATGATCTTTGTTCTTGTATGTTTACATATTTGATGCTTATTATTGAGCATTTAATGAATTTCTTTCAAATTTCAAAAGAAAAATAGTGTGCAAGTTTAAGCTTAATTCTGTAAATTTATTCTTGAAATCCAAAAGTATATAATTGGATTATAAAAGAAGAGATTAGATACAAAAAGTTGGATTAGGAAGGGGAAAAAAGTTGACTTAATATATCCATAATCAATAGGCGTTCACCAATAACTTAAAGATTGAATTAAAATTCTTTAAAAAACTATTATGATAAAATACATCAATGTTGTAAATTAACAATAAATTTAGCCCAAATTATATGTGAATGATTATTTGTATATTTTTTAGAATATAGAAAAGGAATCTTAAGCTTTTTGTCGTTCTTGTCAATGGCTAAATTAAGAAAATATTTACCTTCGCCAAATAACATAATTTAATATTTTATTTTACTGTCTTATATGTATAGCTTGTTTCTTTAATGCAATAATTTGAAATAAATAATCAAATAATTAAGAGTAAATTACCTCATGTTTTCTTCATTATGATGCTAATTGGGTTCAAATTTTAAGTAGCTTAAATTTTGTTTGAAACTTGATTCCAACCTAATTCTATTATGACCTGACTTGAGTTATCATTCTCTCTCTAATTTTTATCATCGAATCCTCCCTCCAGTCTCCATTGCCAATATTAACCAACTCAGCAAGAATTTAAAGCCCCTCATGCTTTTTGAATGTTGTCTTTGATTTGTCTTCTTCCTCCATTCTAATATGGTGATACCCAAATCTTAAATCTAACTTGGAGTACCAATTTGAAACCCTTAGGGTGCGTTTACTTTCTGAAAATTCTCTAGTTTTCTAGAAAATTTTTCCATAAAATAGAAAATAATTAGAAAACATGTTTATTAATAAAAAATAAATCAATTTTTTAAGAAAATCGTGTTTTCTATTTTTCCAATTTTCTAGGAAATTAGAAAACTATTTTTAATAGGTTTCCAAATTTTCATCTCTAATTTTTAGAAACTAGCAAACACGTTTCTCAAAATGAGAGAAGCGTGTTTTCAAAACAATTCGTAGGTCATCAAAAACAAGGGGCGTTCCCCTTCCCCTGTGTTCTTCCTTCTTTTGCCCTCGTAGATCTGTCGCCTCTCCCCAGGCTCAGCCACACCCGATAGGTGCGTTGCCTTCTCTGCCCTTCTTTTATGCACTCTTCTGTTTTCATGCTTTTTGTGTTCTCTTTTTCTTCTTGTTGGTGCCGTATATGCCACACCCACTTGATGTTTATCGGGTGAGAATATCGGGTGCCGTATATTCTCACAGATGTAATATGATACATGGTTTGACCTTCAATACCTGCTACGGTTCTTCGTCTGCTATGTCCATTTTCCTGTACTTGTACCATATAAGTAGCTTTGTTGTATAGCAACTGTGGAAGAGGAAGGTAACAGTAGGATATGTGGACCACTGATAAAGCTATGATTGTGCTTTTTATTTTTTATTTTTTGGTGTATTGATTAGGTGGATGATTCCCGGTCAGTCCTGCTTGCCCTTGTCTCTTGATTCTTTATTTTGTTTCTATTGCCCT
>JANVCL010000005.1:34342156-34369811 GCA_026546855.1 Erythroxylum incrassatum | reverse complement strand
ATTCAATAGTATAAAAATTTACAAGGCCCATCTTTATAAACCTTAAGCCTTAAAAACATTTATAATCTTCCTAAATGGCCCTTATATCAACTTATTCTATTTAAATTCTAACAACTTAATAAAACTCTAATTTAACTCAATCCTTTCAATTAATTCAAAAATCCACACAAGCTCTAATTACATAATCCCCCATTTCATATTTCTTAACATAAGCAATTAAAAATCCTCAATTTATTCCAACCAAATAAACAAATTATCAAACTAAAATCTCAAAATAATTTAAACATGTTTATTGATTATGAAAAAGAAATCGGGGCCCAACACCTTATGCATAAATTACCCTCATCTTATAACCAACAAAGAAAAATGTTAAAGCTTTCTAATAGAATTTAAATGTCCTATATAGTCAAGTGGATACTACCTACCTTATCATTGGAATCCAAAGTGTTAATTCTTACTTTTCTCAAGTCAAAAGCTATTATAATATGATGATAGTGGTCGTGTTGGTGATTGGACAAAAAAGACCATTTACTTTCCAAAGTCTTTAATTTTGTAATTTGCTCCTAGCTAATCTTATTCTCCGACATTCCTCTAATTTTTGGTTTAACTTCACTTGCAAAATATTCTGGAGATAATTGCTTCTTGGTGTAGTTAATGCATTTAATTTTCTAAGATACTACTAACATTAGAAGTTGCTTTAGAATTGGATCCTTTGGATATGCTCTTCCTCCCTGACTTCCTTCTTATATCACTCTTAAATTCATAACTTTTTTTTTCTGTAAGTTCATCAATTAAAATTCTTTATCAAAATCTTCCTTATCTTTCTCTTTTAGTGCCACCATTTCCTCACTTTCTTCTATTATTATCCCTTTAGTTATGCTTATCTTTTGTATACCACTGCCATGGATATCATTCTGCTAAGATTTCAGTCCCAATTAATCTATAAAGTCTCCTTTTGCTAACTTGCTTCCTTTAGGCCTCCATTGCTTGCCTACCATTTAAATCATGGTTTTAATTAGTAGAACACCATGGTGGTGTGTTTAAACATTTTTCGTCCTTTCTTAGCTTTATCAAAGGAATATAATTAGGTAGTTCCCTCTCTAAGTCTACACTTATACATAAACTTGCTTAACTAATCTTTTTCCTTCTAGTTGTTATCTCATATGTGCAAATGGGCTTCACTATATAGCTTGTTAATAAACTTAACCCATTTATTGAACAATATTATAGAGGTACATTATGAATGTTTACCTATATTATTACACTCTTATGCTTGATTCTTTCTAGACTAATGCTACATCTCCACACTTGTAGAAAGATAGGGAAGTTGAGAATATGCCATGGACCTACTTCTACCATATTCCTTGTGATAGATGTGTTTTAAAGTATGTTTTGTAGGTTGTAAAATTTGTTATTAGGTGTTTTCTTGGGTGATAATCATATGTATAGGTTTACATTTGTTTTTGTTAGTTTTTTGTGTTTTCTTTAACAATTATTGATTAGGGAAAGAATTTGATCTTAATCCATGTTTTAGGGTGTTTAGGTGATGAGTTGAGATAGGAAACTTCAACAAAGGTTAAAGAAGAAGTTGGAGGAAAAGACCTGTTATGATTGTGCAAGATTGAAACTACAACAGTTAGAGACCATCTATCACAATTGTGAAAAATGAAAAAAAAAACATGCAGATAAGACCTAATGTATGATTTTGAAAAGTTAGAAATTTTATTTTGCAATATTTTCATAATTATGATAATTTGGGGCTATTTTTAGAATATAAATAAGTTAGGAAACCTTAGAAAGAACCTTAGAAGGATCAAGGAGTATAAACGGAAACAAAAAACATAAAAGAGGTAGTTGGAACATCTAAGAAAGAGATCAATGAGAAAAAATTCTAGAAGAACAAAGTTGTATAATTTTCCAGCTCAAGGACAAAAAGAAAAATACATCCAAAATGCAAACTTCTACATTTTCCTTTTTCTTTCCTTGTTATTAAATGTTGAAGATGAACAATTTGGGATACATTTTGTCTATGGATTCCTTAATTTGTTTTATGAATTACTCTTGATTTTTTTATTAAACTTGTATGTTTTTGATTTAATAGAAACTTGCTTTATGGTGTTTATTATTTTACTCATTGATATGAATCGCGAGGTTAGGTTGAAATGTTTGTGTTATGTTGCATAGTGAGAGTTGGTACCATAATAAACATATACACATTATATTGATAGGAAACTAAAGTGAGATATTAATTTTTTGTTAGTTACCCTTAAGATTGCTTTAAATCCCATTAGATAGTTAGGAAGAGTTTTGAGGGATTGAGAGGTCGCAATTCAATTCTTATCTATTTCAATTAGGATTAATTAGTCAGATATTAAGAGAGGGTAATCATAACTATTGGATGTCTAGTGCATTATTAAATCAAGAAGGTGAAGTGAAAATAAAATAAGGATATAAGGAATTTGTAAGTTGTTATCATTGATTAATCACAAGTTTACTGTTGCTTTGTTAATTGTTTAATTATTAATTTTATCTAGTTTAGTTTATTTTCTAGCTACAAATATTATGTTGTTTGCCTTAAACAAAGTGTTAAAAAAATGTTAGGTGTCTAATAATAATCCTTGTGGGAATGATACTATTTATACTTTAAAACCTCGAACATTTCCATTCATTGAATATAAATTTTTCTGTTCAGTGAATAATGTTTTTGGACGAATAGTGATTTTTAGGGGACCCAATCCCGAAATATTGAAAATCATCCGAAATAAGTATTAGAGTCTAATGATAATGAAACAGATAGAAAAAAAGTCCGATAGGATGGATTTTGGGAGTTCCAAAAATTTATGACTAAAATGCCCTTTTTGGAAAGTAATGAGAATGAATGATTTTAAACCCATTTGAAAATTTTTAAAGCATCCAATCAATAAATATTGACCCTAATTCGAGTATTTCATGGTCAATTTATTGATAAGATAGTTGTGGAATATTTTTGGGATTTAATTCGATTAGTTGGTGAATTAAATGCATTAAAGGGTAATTTGGTCTTTTTATATGCATTAAAGGGCAATTTGGTCTTTTTCGTATTCATTAAAGGGAAATTTGATCATTTTAAATGATTTGGGTGGAAGGATGAGTCATTAGAAGAGAACTAATAAGAATATGACATGTGAATCCATTAAATGAGTACAAAAAAGCATAAAGTAAGACATTTAACTTCATTCTTTAACATAACCGTGAGTGTTTGAGAGAGAGTAAATGTGAGAGACCAAAATCAAAAGTGAAAAGAAGAGAAGCAAGTGTGAAGGTCGGCCAAGGAGAGAGGAAGAAGAGGGTTTCCATTGTTGATGGGTTTTGATGGAGATTTGAAGAGATCTTGATCAAGTAAAGGTGTTCAATAAATACGCAAAAGATTGGAGGAAAACGCGGTAAGTTTTCCTAGCTTAAATTCCTAATTTTTTTGAGTTTTTAGTATGGGATAGATGTGTTTAAGATAAATGGTGCCTTGGTATTATTTTGGTGTTTCTTTGCATGGAATTGGTTGAATATAACAAGAGAGTAATGTGTAGTAAAATTCTGTCTTAGGTTTGTTTAAACCAGTCCCATTGTTTTAGCAATAAATTGGCATACAACCATTGTTTTGGCCATAAATTGGCATATCGACCTCCAAATTAGATGATTACAACTGAAATGAAACCTAAGACATAGAAATAAAAATTCCTAGAAGAGAACCTGACTTAATTCTGGTTGAATCATATTGGAATTTGAGATTGAAAATGGTGATCTGATGTTGCCCCTATGTTGGAGCAGCTTATGATGTTTGGTGTTTTTTTCCTTGATTTAGAACTTTAAATGTCCTAATTTTTGATGATATGGAAACTATAGATATAGGGGAAAAATGTATAGAAGACCTCAAAACCTACTGCGAACGTTTACTATGTGTAAATTTAGGAACAAGTGGAGGTATGAATTGTGGACTAGCATCACCGTGACTCATCATGCATGATAGTGATATGGTGAATCGAATTGGGTGAGATAGTGTTTCGAAAAATTGGTAAGTTAGAATGGGTAAAATATGGTATTTAAGCGACTTTCGAATTTATATTTGGAAACAGAAAACAATAGGTTGGCCTACAGAAGTAAGCAAAAATACATTTAGTGTATATGTTACGCGATTATATATTAAACTCAAATTCGTTAAACCAAATTTATAGTTTTAATGTCTTATTTCTAAATTTGGAAATAAATGCCTAAGTGAAATGCATTTTTTGTAGGTAAAAGAGAGGCGCCGAATGTGTGAGTGTGCTTGATGATAAGTTCACAAAACAGTGAGTGTATTTTAATTGTTTTATATAAATAAGCTCTTTGTAAAATAATTGATGACCTATGACTTTATATATTGTATGATTGTGAGTTTTAATATGAATGATGCATTGCTAGTATAAATGTATGTTTTAGCAATATATGAATTGAAATTTGAAAGTTGTATTTCATACGAACTGAAGTTACGTTGAAATTATATTATTGACTGATAAAGAGGAAAGATGGATTTTTTAGCCTATAGTACATCATTAGGTTTTGTACATATTATTATACCGGTGTATAATGGTTAACTTAGTACGAGTAAGCAATGTAGAACTAGCTCTGTAACTACCCAGTATATAGCGTTCAACCTAGTACAAATAAGTGATGTAGAACCAGTTTCGTAACTAGTAGTTAACTAATTGTGGGTAAGCAATGCATAACTAGCTTTGTAACTACCGATGTATAGCGGTTATCCTAGTGCGGGTAAGAAATGTAGAACTAACTACATAACTAATGGATAACCAGTTATGGGTAAGCAATGCAAAACCAACTTTGTGAATTTATGCCTAAGGGTACCATATGACAAAGAAATTAATGATATGCTATGTCATGTAAGAAAATTCATGACAATAGTAATGTTGCCACTAGTTGCTTTAAAAGTAACTTGAGAGATTTGATTCAGAAAGCATATATGTTTTAAATTGGTATTATATCATAAAAATGAAATGAATTTGTTTTAGGAAGATTTAAATTATTAAATATGGTTTGCATAGAAATGTTGAACACTTATTGGGCTCATTTAACTCACATTCTACTTTCTGTTTTCATAATAAAACCTCCCAAGTACACGCTCAGGGACTTCAGTAGCAAAGACTTTACCTCACGAGTGGTCAACTTTGTCACATACTACTTTCATTTTCATGAATATGTTTTGGACTGTATTTATGTAAAGAACGCATGTATACGGATATTTTAAAGTTAAATGCAAGAATATATCTGATTTTTTAAAGATTATTAAAGTGAATATTGAGATTGCTTATGAATAGACTTAAATTCCTAATTTGTAGTAGAGATTTTGAGATGATTATAGAGGTGTTATTGAGCTTTTACAGAGACTTGAAAATTTTGAGAACGTCAAAATACAACCATTTAGCTGCCGAATTTAAAAAAAAGCTTTACTGCTTATGTCTTTTAATGTTAAGTTAAGGCTTTTAGGTAAAAAGGACAATAGGCTTATGCCTTCCAGCTAAATCAAACATCGACTGGAGGGTCATTGTAGGGTGCTAGGCAGGCCGCCTAGTCATTTCAGAATAGGATCATGTCATATACTATAAAGATACAACTTGTATACTGGCAGTATAAATAGATTTAAAAAATCTAAGGTTTTAGCGCTATTAGCAGGGATTACAAATTTAGCATGTAGTACAATTTGATTTACTTTGCTTTAAGGAATTTAACACTTTTGCTGTGTGATTACAGGTGTATGAACATAAGAATAAAAAGGAGTTCTAACAAGCTCAAAGACACCTAAGTTTCTGACATTGCCAAGCAAGAGAAAGAAATTTGAAAAATAAGATGCCAAGAAGCTATAGAAAGATCAATGGTAGAGGAAGAGAACCAAGGAAGTCGGCAAAGAACCCTCTTGGGCTTTATTTGGATGGGGTTTAATGCTAATCAACAAAGGATAAAAAAACCACCAATTCAAACAAATAGTTTTGAAATTAAAGCAGCCTTGCTAAACATGTCACAATCAAAGTCCAATTTTATAGGTTGGCTAGTGAGGATCCTAGCCCATTTGGTCAATTTCTTGGAGAAATGTGACACATTTATATATAATGGGTAGTTAGAGAATGCAGCTAAGAAGAGGCTATTCCCTTTCAATTTTAAAGGTTGAGCCAAGACTTGGTTGATTTCTTTTAGAACATAAAACGTGATGATATGAAAGTAGTTGGTACAAGCTTTTTTGGCTAAGTACTTCCAATAAAAAAAGACCACAACGATCATCAGTTAAATAAAAATTTTTCAACAAAATAAAGGGGAATCATTGTATGAAAGGCCAACAGGGGCATGAATCATTTTTGGATGAAGTAGAGGGACAGAGGACACACTCTTTGGAAACTCATAAAATGCTAAGCTTCCTTCTTTCAGTTTCAAGGTGAAATCAAAGCTGAGTAACACTATAAACATAATTTGTACATATATTTAAGTGCAAGTCAGAATTTTGATAGATCTACACACAAAAAGAAAAGAAGAAAAAGTGAATTGGAGGGAGCTGGAGAGACGTCAACTTCACGCGCGAGAAGGGGATGGGTTAACGTAGTATATTCGGCTGTCATTGATCATGAATCAGCGCTGGCGTAGCGCCTGCTCAGTGAAGTGAAACCCAATGTTCTTATCTAAAGACTTCTTGTACCCCGCGGGCTCCACGTTCACAGAAGTCTACCCCTACTATTTAGATACGACCATAGCCGTTAATTCTCTTATTGTTCCATCTTGACCGTTCCATTTTTCGGTGGTCAAAGATCCGAAGGTTTTGCTGTTATAAATACCTACTAGCTCCCTCTTTTCCATTATTTAGTGATATAGATATTGACTGCGTTACAAGACTAAAGAAAAGAAGATACTCTCAGTCCCGGTGAAAATTGTTTCTTTTGTAAAAAAATTGTCTCGGTAAATAGCCTTCTTGTCAAACTGGTAATTGAACAACCACTTGTATCCATCTCCAAGAAGTGATGGTACCATAAAATAAAGGGCGGAAGAAATATATATTTTTATAATTTAAGAGATTTTAGAAGAAAATTGAAAAAATAGAAAATAATTAGAAAATATGTTTATTAATAAAAAATAGATCAATTTTTCAAGAAAAACGTGTTTTCTATTTTTTCAATTTTCTAGGAAATTAGAAAACTACTTTTAATAGGTTTCCAAATTTTCATCTCTAATTTTTAGGAAACTAGAAAACACGCTTCTCAAAATGAGAGAAGCGTGTTTTCAACAATCAAAAGAAAAAAAATTGGCGGGTCATCAAAAACAAGAGGCGGGCTTCCAATAAAACAAGAGCGGGATATTCTTCTATATATATATATAAATAAAAGGTTAACAGTGGGTTGTCATCATTCCAAAACCCATTCGTTTCCTTTCAGCTTTTGCTTCTGATTTGCAGATTTATGCTCTAATACCTAAGGTATGTTCTTGATCACTTTTTGGGCTTTTTAATACCTTTCTATGAGTTTAGATTTAATTTTTTTCTCTACGCAATTGATAATTGAATTTTGTTATTTTTTAATTAGATTTGTTTCTTAATCGTTGATTCAATTTGATTAGGTTTAAACAATTGACAAATCCCTTTCTCTATCTGTTCTATATGTATTGATTTTTTACTATAGATTTGTTTCCAGTTTTGATGTCTTTTTTCGATATATAATATATCTGCAACTCCCTAATCTAATTGGTTTTCATCAGTTTTCTGATGCTTATTTTTCCTATTGTCAACTTCTCTTTGCAAAACTGTGATTTATAGTGTCCAGCATGACAATAAGGCCTTGTTTTAGAGGGAACTAGATACAGGATAGTCTGAAAACTGAATGTTATGTTTCATGAATAACGACAAACAGTAATTTGTTGATAATTTTTATGATTTCGATTTGCGATTGCTTGCTGTATTTACACTACCAAGATATTTATGTGTTGCTATTAATGGACAATAGATGAAAATAACTCAAAAGTGCTTTAGTTCATGTTCTCATGATTCCTTTTGCTGTTGAAAATAATCGAATTGTACGATTTTTTACTGTTAAATGTTTGAATTGTATTTTCATGAGATTTCATGAATTGATTTGCTATTACGTGATGGCTTTACAAGCAGGACCTGAAAACATGTCTAGGATAATTTATGTGTATGATAATTTTATTTATTATTTGATTGGTCATTAGATGGGAGGTAAAGGTATAGAGGTCGATGATGCCAAAGACTGGCCAGAGAAAAATGAGTATGCTTTCCTACTTATCTTATATGAGAGAGTGAAAAATGATCCTAAGCATGCACCTAGCTTTAAACCATCTGATTGGGAGGCAATGGATAAAGAATTAACCAAAGTTATTATGGAAAGTTATGGTATCGAGAAGTTGAAAGGAAAATATAATCGACTCCGTACCAAACATCGACAATTTTCAGAATTGCTTAACCACACTGGAGTTACTTATGAAAGTGAATCTAACACTGTTCATGCTCCTGAAGAAGTGTGGCAAATGTTTTTTCAGGTAACAATTTCAATTAAAATTTAAAATAATAATTATATAATTTTAATCTAGTTAAAGTCATTAACAACTTAAATTTTTTTATTTACAGAAAAACAGAGTTTTCAAGACTTTTCGCAGGAAAGGTTGTAGCCATTATGAATTATTAGGACAGATTTTTAATAATTCAACTGCTACTGGTCACCTTCATCATGCTTCCACTCAATTGCCTCCTACATCAGATGAAGAGCGTGAGGTCGAGACTGAATTTTTAAACAAAGGAGTCCATGTCAATGAAAGTGAAAAGTCCTCTGCTGATAGTAAGAAACGTGTTATTGATTATCCTGGAGAGCGTCGTGCAAAAAAAGAAGCTAAAATGGAAATGTTGAATGGGTGTCTAGAAATGTGGGCATCATCCTTGACTGCTAGATCAGAATATATCAAAGCTAAAACTGAAAAACTACAATCAAGCTTTAGTGATGGTGTTGGCATCACTTCTGATCCATATTCGATTTCTAATGTTATGGATGTATTAGAGAATATGGAAGGGGTCTCACCAATTGCTTACAATAAGGCCATTGAGAAGTTCATAAGTGCAGATTGGAGGCAAATTTTCATGAAGATGTCGACTAATAGAAAAATGGGATGGCTGTTGAGTTTAGAATTAAATAGTATTTAGGAAGTTTGTTAGTGTCTTTAAAAAGTATCTTTTCGTCAATCATTGTTTGGTGATATATCTTGTTTCTTTTAAAAGACCTTGATGGATTACTTTAGTATTGGCATTTAATGTCTTAATTTTTATTATATAAGTATACTATTTATTTAATTTTTATGTTTACATATATTGTGCAGATACAAAATGGTACACCATGGATATGATAATGATAGTTCAAGTTCTGACAGTGAGTTTGAAGATGATGATTTAAGTGATTTAATAATGGTCAGATATATGATAGAATGCAAATCATTATTTCAAACAAAGAGGCCATGTAGAACATCCATGCTAAGTGGTAGAGAGTATATACTTGAAGTAATGGCAGGAAATCCTACTGTTTGTTATGAGAATTTTCGTATGAGGCCACATGTTTTTCGTAATTTATGTGACAAATTAAGAATAATGCACTTGTTACAAGACTTGAGAGGTGTTAGTGTGGAAGAAGGTGTTGCAATGGGTCTTTCTGTCTTATGTCACAACGATAGACAGAGAAAAATTGCAGATCGATTTCAACATTCGACAAAAACAGTGCATGTCTGGGTTAAAAAGGTCATGAAGGCTTTAGTTGCTTTAGGCACACATTTAATCAAACCAGTGAATAGAGGTCCTATTCAACCTGAAATTCGTAACAATCCAAAGTGGTATCCATACTTTCAGGTACGATGGATTTTCGTTACTTCATCATTCTTGTGTTATTTTGAGGTAATTTGATTAAATTTATTTTTATATATGGCTTTAGAAATGCGTAGGTGCAATTGATGGAACTCATGTTGCTGCATGGGCTCCGGCTTCAAAGCAAAAAACTTTTCGAGGTCGAAAGGCTGCTCTGGTCACACAAAATGTTATGGCAGCTTGTTCTCAAGATATGTTGTTTACCTTTGTTTATACTGGATGGGAAGGAACAGCAAATGATGGACGTGTTTTTCTTGATGCATTAAGTAGACCAGATAATAAATTTCCATTTCCAACTGACGGTGAGTCTTTTCGAATTTTATTTATAAATTATTAAATTATATATACATAGAATACAATAGAGGATTTTTTATTAACTATATTTACATTTATTTCAGATCACTATTACGTTGTCGATGCTGGTTATCCAAATATTCCAGGATTTTTAGCTCCATATAGAAATGAAAGGTATCATCTTCAGGAATTTCGAGGAAGAAGAGGGCAAGGTTTCACAAGGAAATATGAATTATTTAATTATAGGCACTCCTCGTTACGTAATGTGATAGAACGATGCTTTGGCTTATTGAAAGCACGTTTTCCTATTCTTAAGATTATACCAAACTATCCACTTAGACGACAAAAGCTCATTCCATTAGCATGCTGCACACTACATAATTTTATTATTATGGAAGATAGAGCCGATGAATTGTTCACTTTATATGGTAGAGAAGGAGTAATTATCCCAAATGAGCAAGACTTAGGTGTGCAACAAGAAGGTGGTCAGGTGGATATGTCACAACAAAGCCAAATGCTAGCAATTAGAGAGTCTATTGCCACTCAAATGTGGAATGATTATCAGCAGGGTATCCGACGACATTAGGATATGAATTTATCTCTTTTTTATTTTATTTTTTGCATTGAGGATATCAAAAACATTTTGACATGTTTGATATTTAAATTTTAATTTGTATTCGATTATGTTTTGAGATTTGATATTATGGTTATTTTGTTGTTGTTATTATTTAATTTATTAGCAATGAAAAAACAATCCTTAGTAAACATGTTTTGCAATTTTCAATTTTAGAAAATAATTTTTTCAATATTAATTAGTAAACATGTTTTCGACAATTTTCCACTAAAAATGAAAATTGAAAATATATGAAAAAAAGCAAGATAGAAAACAAAAAACTATTTTCTGAAAGTAAACGCACCCTTAGTTCTTCCATTAATTCTTCGATCAATGGGATGGAAAATTTGCTCTTAATGGTGTACTTGTTCAGCCCTCAGTAATCTCTATACATTCCCTCAGTGCTGTCCTTTTTCTTGACGAGGATTACAAGCAAAACGTAGGGGCTGACACTCTTCCTGATGAACCCTTACTCCATTAACTCATGTACCGATCTCTTTATACCGTCTTTTTGTTCTCCAAAGTATATATAGGGTCATATGTTTATAGTTTTAACTCTAGATTTGAGAGGGATGTTATGATCATATGCTTTTTTAGTGTAATTGTATCAGTTCTCTAAAAAATTCCCCAAACTTTGCTAATAAGTTTTCTAGCTCTTTTCTTGTATTAGATTTGTCTTCTAATATGAGTTGTTGCATATGAAACTTTATTGGGTATGATAGACGGAGCATGATAATGTTCTTTTACTGGAATTTTTCGTTAATTTATAAAGACCTTTTCTTGAAACCTCTCTAGCTTTTTCTTTAGGGTTACCTGTTAGTTTCACCACTTTGCCTTCCCATTGGAATTCCATGGTGCACATCCTAAAGTTACATAATACATTGTTGCGGGTTGTCAACCACTAAACTCCTAAGACCATGTTGCAGCCTCCTTGCTTGATGATCAACACATCTTCGGTGAATTGCAATCCTTGCATTTTTCATGTAAAATTCTTGCATAATTGTCTACAATACAATTTTAAACCACCTCATACTGTAATGCTTAAGGGGGTATTTTGAGTACTTCCATGTTTCTCTTTTTGATTGCTTTTTATCCAAAAAGTGGTGAATAATTTCGCTATCTATGAAGATGACAGAGGCTTCATTTGGTGACTCCCTATGATTCTCAATTGCTTGTACCCCTCTTGGTCTTTTAATTCCCACATTGCTTCGAAGGATATGTTAGGATTGAAGGGTGCTCCTTCCTCTTGCTCCTCTCTCGTTGGTTTTCCTTCATTTGCTTCCTCATCTTCTACCATGTATAACTAAAATTGCCTTTTCTTGCACCTATATCCCAAAATGTACTTCTTATCACACTAGAAGCATAATCCCTTGGCTTTCTGCTCATCAAATTCCTTGCTACTTGTTGCTTTTGTTCCCTGTGGGTTTTTGTTATAACTGGGCCTGCTAGTGCTTCCTTAGTTTCCAGATGTGGAGAGTAGCCCTATCTCTGAATGGAGTTTAAATGGGGTTGTTGTGTGATTCGTACTCTTATATGAGGCTAGTGCCCCTCCTTCCATTTGTCCCACAGGTTTAACTTCTCTTTCGAAGTATGTGGGGATGTTAGCAACTATTATCGCTTCTTATTTATAGATAAAGGCGCAGGCTTATTGGAGCATTTGAGGGTCTATCATCTTGATCGTAAGTTCCAGTATAAGTTTAAGACCCTTCAAAAAGAACCCAACTAAGTAGGCTTCTATTAGTGATAACTTATTCGAGTATCTATCGAATTGAGCACAATATTATAATACCGTCCAATCTTGTTTTAGTTCTTTCAGATCACTAATAGGGGGTCCTCGAATATATATTCATTGAACCCCTGTCTCAATATGGTTAAAATTTCTTCCCATTTCATCATTTCTCCTTCCTGTCGGTTTTTGATCATTAGCTGGTACCATTCTTGCGTTATGCCTTTCATGTGCAAGGAAGCTACTCTCATCTTAAGTTCTTCTAATATATGGTCAATTATGAAGAATTGTTCACATCGATAGATCCAACTATTTACTTCTATTCCATCAAATGTCGAAAAGCCTATTTTGCTGAATCTAGTCAGTATGGTGTAGTTTCCACCATCTCTTAGGTTTTTTGTGATGACCTCGATATCTTCTCTTCCCATATTTTGCACGAGTTGTTAGAACATTGACTTGATGACATTGATCTCTTTTTCATTCCTCATTTGATCTTCCAGTATATTATTCATTCCTTCTTCTATGCAGCATACTTCTGCTCCTTTCATGTTTTCTACCATTGAGCCTTGCTGCGGGTCGTCCGCTCTGATACCAACCATTATGAATATTTTAACTCACCCATACACTGGCAACGTAATTGAGCATGAAGTTTCTGAATGTTAATGTTTTTAGAGAGAAGATGAAGCAAATATAGAAGGACAACAAACTTCTGTGATTTTTCATTGATTAGTAAGTTTGTTACAACAGATAATAAACAGTACAAGATAATTCTAGAGAACGACATGTGTCTCTCCTATCGTATGATTGTTATAATCGTTGATGATGCAAGACATATCATTGTTATTTACTATTATAGAGTCTTCGACGTCGCTTTTAGTTTCCTTCCTTATGCATATTGTGTATTTTGTGTGCATATTGTGTATTTTGGTTAATTGTTGGTAACAGTTCAACTGAAGTGCAAAGAAGTATATAAATGTAAAACAAAGCAAGGTGTGGTATGATGTATATCCTTTTCTAGTATCATCTTTCACCAAAAAGAAAATAACAGTAAACTCTCATTTGTTCAATACATCTTTTAAATAAGGATAAACATTACAAGACATCATACTATTGGAAACTAATTGTGATCGAATCATGAGCATAGCAAAAAACAAAATTTTTACGGTTTTCAAATGAATCTTGATAATTGCATAACTTGAATAAAAACACAAATTATAAAGTAAGAAATCATACCTGATTCTCGTTTCTTGTTGAAATCTTTTGACAAAATTTTCACCGTGTTAACCACAAGTTGTTCAATCATCCAGTCTCTAACGGTATCTACACAGTAACTTCTCAACACCTTTCGAAAGGAAGAAAATAAGAGTGTTAGCTCCTTTATCTTTTCTTCTTGTTAATAGAAAAACCATTAGAATTTTTATTAAAATTAAAATCATTAATTATAATTATAATCACATTCCAATTATACTTAAATTAATTTTAATAAAATCAAATATTTCATATTTCATCTCTAAAGTTTCTCTAACTTTATAATTAAGTCTAACTTAATTATCATTTTGTTTGTTAAAACTTATTTTCATTCCATATTATGATCCTTAATTATCGTAATTAAGTATCGTGTATACTTCTCATTTGTTATAATTTTTGTCATCCTTGGTATAATAATACTAATATTTACATTCTTTCAATTTAATTATCATTTTGTTTGTCAAAACTTATTTTCACTCCACTTTAATATCAAGTTCTAATTAAATATTATTACTTAAGTACATGTAAACAAATTATGAAAACTGCTCTGAAGTCTCATCCATTAGATCTGGTTAATAAAACTATCACATATAAACTATATTCAAATTCAGACATAATTCAAGGGATTCTTAATCATCCAACCGAAGACATTGGATCAAGTCCTTGATTGAGTTGTTAGGATCAGTTGGTCAACTTAATTCTTTGAGTTCAAGTATCAACTAATTTACGATTGTCTGCATGTTGCAACTGGCTTAGTATAGTATTAGGAAACATGTTTTTTAAGTTTAAACTATACGTAACCGGAATGGAAATCATTAGCAACAACTCCTCTTAACCAAATTTCATGAAAGAAAATTTATAAAAGTACAAGCTTTTTGTTATGCAATTCTGAACAGAAAGCTAATCAACTGGCTCCGCTTGGTTCTCTCCATGTATACATGTATATAAAAGCCTAAAATTTTGAGCCCGTCTCATCACACGTTTTTGAGTCTCTCTATCCTCATCATATCACACGCTTTTTATTCTCTTAATTTTTGGACCAAAATGTCAACTGAAATTCACATTCCTGACGAGTCAAGTGCTGCTGCTAAAGGGAAAGCACCTCTGATAGGAGGCCTTAAACATGTAAAGGCAACAGGATACAAAAAGGGGATTGCCATTTTCGACTTCCTTTTGAGGCTTGGAGGTTTAAGTGCTGCTCTAGCTGCTGCAGCTACTATGGGCACTAGTGATGAGACTCTTCCATTCTTCACTCAGTTCTTCCAATTCCAGGCTAGCTACGACGATATTCCCACTTTTCAGTAGGTCACTGTACTTCTTTTACTGTTCATGCAAGATGCTTTATTACTCCTCGTGAGAACCTTAACCAAAAGCTTACATTTATCTACAGATTCTTTGTCATAGCAATGGCACTTGTTGGTGGATACTTAGTCCTTTCCCTTCCTTTCTCCGTTGTCACCATCATTCGCCCATCTGCCGTTGGACCACGTTTCCTTCTCCTTATTTTGGATACGGTAGTCTTCAAAATCATTAATTTAAACTAATTACCAATCAAAGTTGAACTTTAACACCATTTGTTCACAATTTACAGGTGGCACTAACTCTGAATACTGCAGCAGCAGCTGCTGCTGCGGCTATAGTCTACTTAGCTCACAATGGCAACTCAAGTGCAAACTGGTTAGGAATCTGCCAACAATTCGGCGACTTTTGCCAGACAGCCAGCGGGGCAGTTGTGGCATCCTTGGTTTCAGTTACTGTCTTCGTGTTTTTGGTTGTGATGTCTGGTGTAGCTATTCGAAAACGTTAAAAATTTGAAACGCTGATTATGTTTCTGATCTTCGTTATGTTGTTTGTTTCTGTATCTTCGTATTGTAATTCCTCTTGTAACTTACAAGAGGAAGTCATTTATTTAGTGTCCACTAAAGTGGAAATTGTGGCATTGTTGCACGAGAAGTTGAAATTATCACAAACGTCTTCCGCTTTTATTATACAATCAAGTATTTACTTTGTACTTTGGTCATCATTTCATATATGTACATAGCGTAGCAGACAAATTGCTGTCCAAGTTGAACTTGCCACAATAGATTCTTGATATAGCAGTAAGCAAGTCACATTTTAAATAAAATAAAAAATTTTGGAGACACCTTTATATATAAAAGTAAAACCATCGCAAGCGGCTTTCCCTTCCAAGTTCCACTTTTGACCGTGGTACCTTTTTTTTTTTCAAAAGAACTCATATATTTAATTCCCAGAAAATATAATTTCCATATTTAATTAATTAACACTAAACACCTTAAGCCTCCCCTTGTGTTGAATCTAACCCCACCAATTTAGAGATACTGGAGACACGAATCAACAGTTGCTTGTTATTTCGTTGTGAGAATGCCTTAACGTACAAGCAGCTTAGCTCGCACTCCTGCACCAAATGAATTAACAAAAACAAGGGTCCCACAATACCAGTTGATCAACAGAAGTAAACAATTGGAAGCTGTTTTCGTCATTCCACTCAAGTAGCTCAAGGTGTTTTTTTTTTTCTCAATCTTGATAGCTTAGCCTTAGGCCCTCATTTTCAGTAAAAATTAGACAGCAAAATCTCGGTGAACTTTTCTAGGGTTTACGGTTTCTGAATTTGAAGATCCAATGTCTCACACGGCTAAACTGATGCCCAATCTCGACCAACAGGGCACTAAGATGCTCAATCTCACCGTGCTTCAGAGAATCGATCCCTTCATCGAGGAGATTCTCATTACCGCCATGCATGTCACTTTCTACGAGTTTAACATCGAGAGCAATCAGTGGGTATGTTGCTTTTTGAGTGTTTGGATTGTGACCGTGTAATGTAATGTGGCTAGGTGAAACAAAGTTTAAGAGCTTTCTGGGGTTAAGGTGGTACTTAGAAGAGCTAAGCAATTTGTAATCCTTTTGTTTCATCATCACCCATTTATGTCAATCTTTCGCGTTCTTTTCCTTAATTTATTTGATTGACTTCATAGATTCTTCTTAATATTGTAGAGTAGAAAGGATGTGGAAGGATCTCTCTTTGTGGTTAAGAGGTACTTCTGTGTTGGTTTTCGTGTGTTTCTTTGAACTTTTACCAAAAACTATTGAGGGTTTGGTTACATTTGCTATGTTGAAGTTCCACTAACTAATTCATTTTTCTGTTTGTGTGATTGTTGAAGGAATACACAACCCCGATTTCAGTTTATTGTGATGGATAGGCGGAATACAGGTTTGGATTTTTTTAATATTAGTTACCTTGTTGTGGAGCCCACGCATTTTTTCGGAATATTAATATCTATATCATTTATTGTTGGCCGTTCTTAAACAAGGTTTATGAAGCATTCTTGTATAGGTCAGAGTCACTGTCCACTTATTCTTCTTCTCTTCTAGAGTGAATGTAAATTTGACCATAGGTGGGCAGCTGTTAAGGTTTAAGTGGACAAAAGAAAGACTGCCATCAATTAATTGCCAAAAATTTCAGTCATTGAAATGAATGTTTTCTACTTCTTGGTGTTAACTACAAATTTCTTCAATCATTCATGTCAAAACAGAAAATCTAGTGGAGAATCTACTGGGAGATTTTGAATATGAAGTTCAAGTTCCATATCTGTTGTATCGGAATGCGGCCCAGGAAGTTAATGGCATTTGGTTTTATAATACACGTAAATGCGAGGAAGTTGCCAACCTCTTTAGCCGGTATTTTTCTACTCCTTGAACATATTTAGGTGGAATTAGATGGCTATTCTTACTTTTAAAATATGAAACTCCTACTGCATGCTATATGGATACTGCTAGTATGATAATTGAGTAGATTAGATTTTGGTCATGAAGGTTGTAAGTTGCATTGTGACTACAAATAAAGAGAAAAATAACAGACACTTATATGATAGAGCTAAGAATGCACACCTGGCATAGTGGGTATTAAAACGTAAGAGAGGTTTTTAAAGCTAATAGTGAATGGCATAATTGATAAAAGGAATTCCCTATGAACAACATAATAGAAGAAAATTGTGTTTTCTGGTACATTGCATAAAGTTCAGTCTGAAATCATCATGGTCAAAATATATATATATATATATATATATATATAAAGTGTCACTCTCTCCTGTGAAGATCAATTTCATCTTACGATTTTATCGAATCTAGCTGTATTTTATAATATACGACCTTGTTAGAGGGACAGAACGGTAGAGGAAATTGGATCTATTATGAGCATATGTGTGTCTGCATGTGAAGTTGGAGATTTTTTAGTATTTGCAATATGACATGGATACTTGATGGGTGAATTAATGTCTTCTTATTTACAGGATTCTTAATGCATACTCAAAGATTCCCCCCAAGGCAAAGGTATCATCCAGCAAGAGGTAATTTAATGACATTATACATAACTAATGTGATGTCAGTTGGAAGGTAATTCCTTTCTACATATAAAATGCAAACTTGTTTCACATTCAACCTCGGAAGCTGTTTACTACCTCCAGATCACCTCATTCTATGGACTTCCTTTAAACTACATATTTACTAACTTGTTTTCTGCCTTGAAATGTATCTATCACTGAAAGAAGCTCAACTCATTGGTTATCATCATGGAATCAGAAGCAAGTTGCCAAAAATTGAGATGCCTATGTGGGTTAAAGAATTGGGAAATGAGAGTCTTATTTTTATTTCAAGTAATATGCCGAATGATGACTCGTTTGTTTCTCTGGAGTTGACCATTATTAAACCAATTGCATAATCCGATTTGCTGAAGATTTATCTTAATTGATGCTCAAAGTTTTTTACTTAATGCAATTTTAAAATGTTCAATGTTACTGTCTCTACTTCTATAATGTATTTTCTTAAATTGTGGACTTCTGTAGTGAGTTTGAAGAGCTTGAGGCTGTCCCAAGCGTATCTGTCATTGAAGGTCCCTTGGAGCCATCACCAACTGCTTCTGCAGCCACTGATGGTCATGAGGATTCTTCATTTGAGAACTACTTTAATGTAAGTACTCTTGACCTCTTATTCTTGTAATTAAACTGACACTAATTGTAAGTTCTGATACTTGTCAATTTACAGCAATTATGTATTCATTATTGATGTGGGAAACTGTTATCTTGTATCATAGATTATAAGGAAATATCCTTATCCAAGTGATGTATCTAAACAAAAGGCTGTCAACTGTGATTAATATAATATAAGCAGTTTGTATAGTTCTATAACCAATAGATAGGAATGATAGAATGTGATGAAATGAGGTTAAGAAGAACTCTAGATTTTCGGGTTTATTATCAGCATCCTTGTGTTCCCTGTCATATCCGATTATGGATGAGCAATTCGAAAACTATAGTTGCTAGCATTTCCGTGTAGCAAGGCTGTCTACAAATTCATGGTGAGAGAATTTGTGGATGTTCCAAGATATGAGCATAGATGGTGGTTAATGACATTTTTGTTTGGTTTCATTCTGTGCATATTTGGCCTTTTATGGTCTTAAAAGTGTCTTCTTGGCTGAATTCATCAATATATTGATGCAGATGGCTTTGAATGTTGGAAGTAGTGCACCTAATGTAGCAATTTCAAGCCAGCCCTCTGTTCCATTGTCCTCCCACATTCTAGCTGGTGCTTCCACTGCACCTTCAGCACAAGCACCAGCACTTTCTTTGTCACTAAACGCTACAATGGCCATGCACAACAGTCATGATCCAAAAACTGGTGGCAATCAGATAACTAATCTTGTGAAACCCTCTACATTTTTTGCTCACCCATCTTCATCTCCGTCGCTGGTACCCCTTGTCTCTTCAACTCTACCTCCCGTTCCTGCTCCTGCTTCTGCTCCTGCTCTTCATCCTCAATTAAATCTGCAACGTCCATATGGCTCTCCAATGCTTCAACCCTTTCCGCCTCCCAACCCACCACCTTCTCTGACTCCTACCGCTACTTCTCAACCATTGATTACCAGAGAAAAAGTCCGTGATGCACTTTCAATGCTTGTACAGGTAAGTTGTTCTTCTACTGTTTCTGAGGTGCTATGGTGTTAATCCCTGAAGGGTGAAATCCCTGAAGAGTGAACCTTGCCTTCTCTTATGCATTGATCTTTTGTGTTATCTTTATGATTGACAATATGCTATGTGTTGGATAGTTGCACTTTTGCTAGGTACATATTCTAATGTTAGGAAATATTATCTTCGTTTTTTCATGTAGTTGCCACATCCTATGTGTCCTAACATGAAATCTTACGTTGAAGAAGATATAGAACTTGTCATCAATGTGTTACATGTTACGAACCTCATATGGGGATTACTATGTTCCGAAGTATGAGGTACAATCTAGAAAATTTCTCAAGGATGCCTAATCGAGATAGTTGTGGTCCTTTGAACTGTTTTCGTCTACAATTGAGATTTGTACGTTTTTGAAATTGTAATTTAGACCTGCAACTTCACTATGCTTATTTCATTCCCCACAACGGATTCTTCATGCATGTTTGTTTTAAATATCTTCTTAATGATCCATTCGCTTCTTTACAAATATCTTTGCACTTAAAAATGCCCTTGCTTCCCTTACCTAATGTTACAGGTGTAGTTGCATGAATTTTTACGTAATCGTCTGTAGTTCTGCTAGTAGTGCAAATTAGCTTTGTTGCCTAGGTGCTAGGCGCTGTGATCTTTATGCAATTGCTTGGTGTTGATTAGTAATTACCGATGCCGTTTGTACTGACATTGTCATGTCACTCACTGTTCTGATAGGATGACCAATTCGTTGATATGTTTCATCAAGCGCTGCTGAGGTTGCATCATTCATGAGATACTGAAGAGGAATAGTGTTTGCTGGTGTAATGTGGTACAAATTGCTTGTAGTATCAGTTCTTGTACAGTATATGCTCCTTTAAAATGACAGAATCATAAAATATATATTTTGGGAGCCTGTTAAGTCGTTAATAAAGATCCTAGCTAAATTTTTACTTTAATAATAATACATATAAAGGTTTTTAAGATATGATATTCTGCCTAGTATGGATATAATATTTTCTAATAAGAATAATTTGAAATTAAAAAGAATCATTGTCTTGCAAAGTTATAATACCATTGCAAGTTACTTTTGGATGGCTAAAACTTAATAACTTTATACATGGTATGTTGTTCTACATACATGGATAATTAATTTTAAAGTGTTTTAATTTTTATTTGAATGATTAACTTTTTAAAATTGTAATAATTTAATTCAAAATATTAATTTTTAGATAGATATTCACGTAGTATTTAATAGATATGTCACAGAATTAAAAATAACTTTTTGAACTGAATTTAATTGAAAAAATCTTAAAAGATTAAGCAGTTTTGAATTTGTTATCTCTTAAATATAATATTTTTAATTACTATTTAACTCTTATTAATAAGATACTTAGCAAAAATATTTCATTGCTTTGCACGGGTATATATGCATATGAAAAATCAAAATATTATGGTTAAAATTCTGAAATTAGAAATACATAAATATGTATTCATTTTTCATTTACCACAATAGAAAGCAGTTATTTACTAAACATTTAAAAGATTTTTTTTTATAACAAGGGAAAGAAAACAAAAGGATTAGCTCCGAAAGCAGAAATCCCCACGAAGGGATCTCGGATAAAGAGTTCCTTGCACGTCCCGGTGAAGAGCATCCAAAAGACTTCAGGGTGCCTCCCAAAGAATATGCAGACCCGGCGGGGAAACCGAAGCGAGATATGCCAAGTGATCCGCACACTTGTTGCCTTCGCGAGGCGTATGCTCAATGTACACTGTCCACTCCCGACGAAATAACGCTCGGATACCTGCCACAAGAGTAAAATGCTCAGTTAGATCCTGAAAGGAAGATGAGAGAATATTAATCACCTCAAGAGAGTCCACCCCAATTGCACGCGGCGATAACCCATAAGAAATTATTCTTAGCCTGAAACAAGCGTGACCGACATGACAGTTTATATGACCTTTTTTCTTTTAAATTAAATATAATTAATTATTTCGATATAATTAATCAAAATATTTACTTTTCTTTCCGCTTCGGCCGCCAAATTTAGAAAAGTAGAAGGGAATCTACTACTCTTAGATCAACTGTCCTGAACAGCTCCAAAAGTCAAAAAGTCAACAATCAAAATCAAACCATGTCTTCCGATCTCGGCAACGTGATCGTGACCGTCGACGGCAGCGAGGAGAGCATGCACGCCCTCCGATGGGCTCTAGACAATTTGAAGCTCCGATCTAGTCCTCCCGGCACCTTCACCATCCTCCACGTCCAATCTCCGCCGTCCATCATCACCGGTCTCAACCCCGGCGTCATCCCCTTCGGCGGTCCCAGTTGAGTCTCATGACTATTAATGTTCTTAGCTCTAGTAAGCGTTGTTTGACTTACTTCGAAGTTCCTGTAGTTACTGAACGACGGTTTTCTGTTGTGAACTGAAGCTGATTTGGAGGTTCCGGCCTTCACGGCAGCGATCGAGGCGCACCAGAGGCGTATTACTGAAGCAGTGTTGTGTCACGCTTTGGAGATTTGCCGCGAAAAGAACGTGAAGTCCTTCTTACTGATTCACTTGTTTTAAGTTGTTTTCTTTTTTATTACTTGTATATAGTTTTAGTTACGACTGGCTTTTATTTTTAATCACTGCAACGTCTGATGGCCTCTCTTTGTGATCACGGTTATTGGATGATCTTTAGTGCTTTTAACCGTCTCTTGCGCTTGTGGATTGGATTCGGATAAAAGTCGGTGTTTCCTTTTATGAACATAATCAATTTCCCAAACCTGACTGAATCATGATTCTTGGTCTTCTTATTGTGATATTAAGCATTTATTGGCTGTTTTGTTTAGCATTAGTTGTGGTAACATGCTTTATCTTTTAACTTATTTTTGGAGTTCGAATTTTGTGGTTAGATGAACGTCAAAACAGACGTGGTTGTAGGGGATCCGAAGGACAAGATTTGTGAAGTTGTTGAAAGTTCCTGTGCTGATCTGGTTGTGATGGGTAATCGTGCTTTTGGTCCCATAAAAAGGTAAGGTGCATGCTTAAACGCAATTTCAACTACAAGATATTTCTGTTCATTGCTATGTGGTGATAGAGCAGCATTAACCTTGGGTATTGTTTGTCTTCTACATAATATGTGAATCACATTTCATTACCAAGGTTTCTCATTATTCCAACAACTTAGCTTGTATAAGTCCCCTTATGAGTTCGGATAATTTCACTATTTTAGATATTTTTTATCCTTAAAATTGGATTTGAAGGTAAAGGGAGCTGTTGATAGAGGCACAAAAGGGGCAAATGTCTAGGCTTATGGGAAATAATGTAAATTTTTTATTGCATCTCTCATAAGCATCCCTAGTAAAATCTCTCAGTTAATTATCTATTGTATTTGTAAAAATGACTTGAAAAAGGGCAACTATTTGAATGTTTTACGATCAGTGGATAACGGAATCATTTTGGGAATAGATGCATTTATATATCTTTTCCATATTAATGGACTTACCTGTGATATCTTCATAGCTTTTCTTGTAAACTTTTTTTCTCAAGTTGGTATATGTCATACTACATGTTATGTTCTCCATTGAACCTGAAAATTCCGTTTGGTTCTGGTTTGGAAGACAGAAATCCTAGTGGTTATTATATGGTCACTTATCATATAGGGTTCTTTAATTTACTGAAGATTTTGCTTCATTGGAAAAGCAATAAGCTAGAGGGACTGGTGGACCAGAGTCATCAAGGGAAAGTCTTGAGAGCATATTAAAACCATTGGTGTCTATTCTGGGGTCTTGTTTGAGAAATTTAACATAGGGTATGATAATATGTAAATGAAGTCTCTCTTTTTGCTAACTGTGGAAAAAAAATATGCATATTGAACAGGATGTTTTTGGGAAGTGTCAGCAATTATGTTACTAATCATGCACAATGCCCAGTCATCATAGTCAAGGGCAAAGGCACTTCATCGTAAAGGGAGTAAGGTGTGTTCTCCATTTATTATCTTGCGTTTCAAGGGTTGAGCTGCTGTTTGTTTCTGTACGGCTTTATATTTCTTGTTCAAAATCCTTCTACTATGTTATGTTGCAGACTGCTCCTTAATGTCAGTACAACCATCACCCTCTCCAGGCTTCAATGCCTTTCTTTTTGGCAATAAAGGTGTAATGTTGGCGCTATTGAATTTGTGCAACTTGATATTTTATTGATCCGTTGTAAACTGGCAAACTTGTTGCCCCAACGTTGACTTTCTTCTTGTTCTGTACTTGGGTAATCTAAACTAGTACCTCTGAGTTTTTGTGTGTGACATGGAAGCAGATACTTTCAGAGATGAGTATATTGCGTTCTTCACAAAATTGGTTAATGTGAGAAGCACAAATGCATAAATCAATCTCTTTTGCCTCTCTATTCATTGATATCCCAGTGCCAGTCAGCTTACTTTTAGTGATCATTCTTTGTAATCATGGCATCAATTTCTTCATGAATACAAGGGATAGGGGTATAGAGTGCTTAAGCCAATAGATTAACTAAAAAGTTAATTATTTACTTGCGCAAATGCTGTCTCGGAACCTTATCCCGTAGTTTTTTTTATGATACACAATAGGAAACTACAGTTTGTGGTGCTTTCCATTGGTCGAATGCCATTCTTTAGTATTTCTGTAGGAATGTATGAAAACAGAGGTAAGATGTGGTATTGAAAAGGTCTTAATGATCTGAAACCTTGTAATCTTTGATTTACTGCTAAGGATTAGCAGTGTTTCACTTGTTTTCTATCTAATGTTGATGCTTGATGCCATCCTCTTATTTTTGGTAAATTTGGTGCTCAGGCGCAGTTTTTGGTGCTTGATCAACTATCCAGTGGCTTAATCTTTGGTACATATAGGTTTGGAGGAAAGGCTTGGGTGCGGGTGTTATTCTTACTGGGCTTGTCTTCTTGTAGATAAATGTGTTGTTGTGATTTGTAAACTGTATGTTTTTTCTTTATTTTCTTATAAACTTTGCATAGCATTGTATTGGTTTTGATGTATGAAATATTTTCTTTCCTCATTCACACATTTGCTGGTGCTTCATAGTCATTCTTGTCTTTGAAAATACCCCAGAAGAATAACACAATTTTATTGAGGTATTATCATCACTCCAGTTTTCCTCTATGATGGATGAAAATACCATAATAGGCTTTACTTTGCTTCCTCTGATTATCATGTTCCAGAAGATATTGCCTTTGCATATCTGAATGAGAATGATGAAAACAAAAGGAGCAATTAAACCCATTTGTTATATCAATATGAACTTTATTGCATAATTTTGGTGGAGGCATCTTTGCACTTTACAATACTATAGTTGAGCGTTCTTTTACTCCTTATGCCAAACAATTGAAAAATGATTCAGGTGCCAAAGAACAGGTGAATATTCAAGAAATTTGGTCTGACTTTGCATTAATGCATCTGAAGATGTCCAGGTGGTGAAGCATTTGAGCAACATAGTTGGGCTCCTAACAACAGAACCGCTCCAAAAATCCTCTTCTAAAACAGGTATTCACCACAGTTCCACCCGCTCATCTTTAAACTTTCTCACACCAATTTAGATACAAATAACCGAAAAGAAAAAGACAAAAGAACGTGTTACATAAGTTTGAG
Source organism: Erythroxylum incrassatum (assembly GCA_026546855.1). Classification (NCBI taxonomy): domain Eukaryota; kingdom Viridiplantae; phylum Streptophyta; class Magnoliopsida; order Malpighiales; family Erythroxylaceae; genus Erythroxylum; species Erythroxylum incrassatum. Next base: position 34,344,410 of record JANVCL010000005.1, on the reverse strand, counting down.
TGTACAATGAAAAGGAGCGTTCCTTTTCATTTTCTTGATCAACCCCACCATTGGTGCACCGCAACACCTTCATCTCTTAACCTTCCATACAAAGCCAAGCACTCCCAATATGCCCTTTTGCTTCCATTACTCCTCCCTTTTGGCTTGCATTCCAAGAACAGTTCATCAACCAGTTTGCTTGCTTTACTCTTCACCATCTCTTCCACAACCTCCGCCTCTGCTTTCACCACCACATAATCCTCTTCTTTTACATTCTTCCTCAGCCAGTCTGACATTTGAACCTCTTCTACCTGCGCTGACAATGATTCTTCTGTGGCAATCTCCACCTTATACACCTCAAAATCCATGTTCCTTGTTGGATAGTGCTTCTCGAACCACCCTGGAATGCTTCCTCCTTCCTTTTCTGGCAACCCCACGTCAATGAACAAGCGGCGGGGATAACTTTCGAGGGAATCATCCATTAAATCTGGCAGATACTTGGTTCTTTTCAGGTATCTTGTTGATTTTCCTGAAGCTGCTCTTGGTGGTTCGAGGAGTACATCTTCGAGCTTGTTCAGTGCTTGCTTTCGTGCCTCTGTGGAATAGTCAAGGAGACGTCGTTGTGTGGCGGCCCTGGTTTTTCCCAAGCTCGTTTTCCTCATAGCCAAGACTGTGGACTGAAATTTCCTCAGATAGATTATTTTGTAATTGGATGGCTTGTTGAATGGAAACGAAGGATTGTCACTGAGTTGAACAATCGCAATCCCGCCAACTTTTAGTGTCCTGTCGATGAATTCTGGGGCACTGTGATAGCTATAGCTGAATGCGAAGTCGAAGGATTCGTCAGGAATCATGGTTTGACGATGAGAATCAGTAACAGAGACATGATCCATCTCGGTGTTGGTTAGAATGCCAAAAGTGTAGATGTCACTTTTATCTCCATCTCCGTTGCTTACGAAAATGGCTTTACCACCACCTTTAAACAGGCCTTCATTTGTTAAATCATGCAAGATCAAGGAAAAGTTGACAGAAAAGTCATTATAGGGTTCAATTAAGGCTTGAGATTGAGAAGCACCAAAAAGGTCTTTTATCCTTGGTAAGGAAACAAAAACCAACGCCAAAAGCATGGCACGAGCGACAAGCGTTAAAATCCAGGAATAATCGATCAACTTCTCATCATCCAAATGATCCACGAAATTGGCATGCAAGACCAAGAGCTTGCGTTGCGTGAAGGGTTTCTGTTGAAAGTCGTCCATACGCTTGAATGCCATAGAATTGGGTCCTAAATATATCATCAAAAGCAGAAAGAAAAAAAAAACAGAAAGGAATCTTGTAGAAAGGCTCTGGCAGATGATCAGGGTAAGAGATAGAGAAGAACGTTCAAGGGAAAAGAGTTAGCGAGTGCAAAACCTAGCAGCAGTGTGGTTTCCACCCACAAGAGCCACACGGTTACTTTGGATCCCAGACCATAGAAACATCAAATCTCTTAACCGCTGCACCTCCATGTCCGAGAATTTCGAGCCCAGATCGATGATCATGTACAATGTTGTCACTTGTAATAATAATTATTACGGACACATGATTAGGCACCAATTCTTCCTGATCTCCGATCAGATTAACATGGAGTAGAAGCGGTAAAGAGGTTAGTAACGCGCCCTCTTTTTCTTTTTCCTTTTCTAATCGATATCAATTTTTTCTTAATTGTTTGGGATGATTGGATGAGGAGGGCCAAGAAAGTGAGGGAACAGAGAAGAATATATAAGGAAAACAAAGACAAAAGGAAGTTGGCTTACGACAGAATTGGATGGTGGGACGAGAATCGAGTAAAGCCATAGCTGTCTTTACCTAAAATTTTCGTGCGTTGTTGTAAGAAATAAGAATAGAGGAGTTGACATTTATGGCTTTGTTCTACTTCTTGGGTATGATTTACGTGGACTACATACGGAGTAGCCTGTACTGATCCACTACACGTTACCCGAGCTAAGCTAAAAAATTATAGGCATTAAATTTTAAGAATTTGGTTTGTTTGATAATTAGCAGATTATTTTATAGTAAATTATATTAAGGGTGTGCTTGTTTGAGGGGTATGGGTATGAAATAAAAATTAATGGTTGGTATGAACCTATCATTGAAGACCTAAGAATTTCATTCCTTAGTTTTGGACAATCCTCCATTCCCCTCATAATCTAAAGGAATGAGAGAGAGGAATGGAAGAGAGGAATGGTGAAATCAATTAAATAATTAATTAGACTATAATTAATTAAACTATTGTAAT
>JANVCL010000005.1:34293760-34307551 GCA_026546855.1 Erythroxylum incrassatum | reverse complement strand
AAAGATGAATAAGAATGAAAAAAAACTTAGACCGGTTTTCGGATTGGATTAGTCTTAGGGTTTCCAACGCGACGCTTCCTAAAGTATTTTCTGAGATAGTCGTTCACGGATGTCGGTGTCGGAAATTCGTTTCAGTTCGATTCGAATTCGTTTTGCTTTCGATCCTTTGAATTTGCAAATCTGTTTCTTCGATTTCGCTTCGGATATGATTTGTTCGCTTTTGTTCTTCGTTTCCGTTTCGTTTTTCAGTTGGGGTCCGGTTTCAAGATCGGGTCCCTACAGAGAAAGGAAGAGGAAGAAGAGGAAGAAGGGGGTTGTTGTGTTACCATCCTGATCGATTCCGACCCTTCGAAGTGACTTCATTTCATCTTTATTGTTCTTTTTTTTGAATGTATAAGATAGATTTGTTAGTGATGGATTTGGGTTTGATGAAGATGTTCTAAACTTCTTTAGGGATTTGTTCTTGAATCAATGCTAATGTGATTTCTTTTAATGTTAATACATTGGGTGTTGTGATTATTTATTATATTTTCATACTTTAGTAATGAATTGAGAGAGTGAGTTAATAGCAAAATGATTAGATTGAGTAATGAGAGTTAAACAATCTAATAGATCACATAATAATCAAATCAGGAATTTAGATGAAGAGAAATCTTGTCTAAGGACCCATTTGTCTATTAGAGGGCTTAAAATATGATTGTAATTGTGAGTTTTTTGTTAATTGAGAGATTGTAAATTCCATAATTCAATTAGGGATTATGATTTAGGATTTAATAACTATAATTCGAGAGAGAGTAATCCACCCTTTGAAAGTCTAAGACCGATACCATATTAACTCAAAAGTAATCATGTTATGATTTGATAATAGGATAAGTCGCCCTTCTCATATTTGACTAATCTTCCTTGTGTGATTTCTATTGTTAACTGGTGATGATCAATTTGATTCTCTATGTGTGTTAATTTTACACTTTTATTCCATTCAATAATCTTCAAATTTTTACTTTTCTTTTCAATTTTTATTTTCTTTTAAATATTTTTTAGGCCTTTGATTAATTAGAATTAGATTAGTTCAACAACTCCTTGAGGGATCGATAGCTCACATACTACACCTACGATCTGTGCACTTGCAGTATTTGAAGAGTTTTAAATAGATTAAAACTTGCCTCAACATTCATCATCAGAATCTGATTCAAAATTTGATAAGGAATCCACAAATCTACAATAACAACATTAATTAATTAATAAAGGCATTCAATCAAAAGGTTTAATTAGTGAATTATAATTCATTTTTATTATATAATAAATAAAAAACCTATACAAAAACCTATACGTTATATAACTTATACATTAACAGGTGATAAGCGACCTTAATTCGGATAAGTATATTGAATCAAAGTGTGTAAGTATTTGTATTAAATATATAGAAGGAAATAGAAAAACATAATATAAGATTTTATGATCAGTTAAAGAGTTTAGGAAAGCTCGCCAAGTCACATGAGGACAATTTAAAATTTTTGACGAACTTGGTATGATATCTTTAGAAAGTAAATTAAGATTGTTCATATTCTACTTCTAGACATCATTCATTATTAAAGAAATCCTCTTCTATCACAAATATACTATCTATTTTATTCTTATATGTCATAACACTTTTGTTTTCCTTTTAATTTACATATACAATCACTCTGTGATTGTTTAGCAACTTTAAATATTCACATCACCCAAATTCTTCTTTGAGAAATATATAAAGAATGAACTCAAGGGGTTAAATAGAATAAGATATTATAAGAATGAATAGGTTGTTCAAACAACTAAGGAGAATTTTGAAAGAATTCATTCAGACATATATAATTCCACTTAAGAATAGAACAAGATATTATAAGAATGAATAGGTTGTTCAAACAACTAAGGAGAATTTTGAAAGAATTCATTGAGAAATATATAATTCCAGTTAAGATGTGGAACTTTAAAAAAAAGGAAAAACTGACTCACTATCAATATAAACAAGTAGATGAGATGAACTTATAACTAATATGGTAAAGATTAAGGATTTTATGGTTGAATAATAGTGACAAAAATACGAACATTTTTTTTTACAAATTCTTATTTTTGATGAAAAACTCTAATTATAACAGATAATTAAGAGATAAAACTAGGAGTCTAATGACATCAAAAGAAGATCTTCACAAAGAAGCTCAGTCTTTCTTCTTCAGTACCATTGGTAGTCCAACAACTACAGTCTCATCTGTTGATCTCAAAAGGTATATTATAAAGAAGAAAAAGTCTACACAAGCTACTAAACTATTGATCAGAGTTATAATTAAAAGAAAAGTTGAGGAAGAAATTTTTGCTTTACATGCTAGGTAGTTGTCTCAATTCCTTTTTAAGCATTGTTTAGGTTTGTAGAAAACGATTTTAGAGAGAGTTCTACTGTCATTGTTACTATCCTTATTGATCTACTTTCTCTACCTATTATCTTCACAGTTCACATCCACCACTTCAATCTCACCACCTCCCAAGTCTTCACTATTTTCAACTTTATTATCATCTCCAAAAACCCTAACTCTCGTATCTTTTTTTTTACTACAACCCTTTTGCCATATCTTCCTTTTCACCAATGTCTTAATCCTAATGAAATAATTTTTGGTTGATTCATTCAAACCAAACGTGTAACCTAGATTTTTACATGAATAATAATTTCATATTTATAAATATTTGACTCAGGAAAAATTAGAAATAGATGGAAAACAAAAACCTAGAAAGACAATAACAACAACTGTAGCCTAAGAGAAAATGTTAAGCGACCCTAAGATTGGACTTGATCTTGCCCCTTTTCAAAACGGACCAAGGCCTAAATGCCATAGCTAGATTATCCGTATCCGTTGCTATCAACCTTTTCTCTATCCCCATATCGCTTCGTCTGATTCCTCCTCCATTTCTGTTCTTTTTAGTTTTTACCGTTCATCATCACTCCTCTGAGTTTCTACAGAGGTTGCCACCGTTGATCCCTCGCGTGTTTTTAATTATAGTTGCCATCTTTAAGCTCTTATCTCAGTATCGCCATCATCTTCGAATGAGGCAAGCCATCACCCATTTTCCAAGCTGAGGAGACCACGACGAGATCGGCTAGGGTAGCGCGGATAGTCTCAGGCTACAGAGGAAGTGCCAGATTTATCACTGAGGTTTCCAGATATTTTTCATCGCCGAAGAAGGAGTCGAAGTCGCAGCCCAGATAAGATATGGTTTGTTCCTGTTCGAGTCTTATTTCCACTGTCACTTTCTTTATTTTTGTTGTTTTGTTGGCCCTTTATTGTCTGATTGAGTTATGATACGTCGATGTTAATATTATGCCTCATAGAGCTGCCGGAACCCCTTTTTTTTTAGTATTAATATATGGGTTTTTTCTGGGTTTTTATATGATTTAACTTTGGCTGCCCTTGTCATTTCTATGTTCTAGGTTGTTTTCCCTGACATTTCTGATTCTATATTACTTGCTCTTAGTTTTCCTTTGTCATTTTTCATTCTAATCCCCGATTTTTTTTTTGGGGGGTTTTTGTCCTTGAACCTGTATTGCTCTTTTTTCATGTCGTTTTTGTGTCTCTTTCTTTCTCTGATATAGTTTTTATGCCGGCTCAAAATATGTGAGATGGGTTTATGGCCTTAAGCTCTCCTGGCTAGTATTTTCTCGATTATGTCTTGGCATTTCAGTTTTTCCTTTTCGGTCTTTCTATCATGTTTGATATACGTGTGGCTTGGTGATGAAATTGCCAATCTAAAACCATGTTTGATTATTTGGAAATCAGCTTGTATTATGACATATTTTGTCTTACGGATCTTATGCCTGAATCCTTGGCTTGTGGTTGCTGAAGATAAAGTTTTAGTTTGTATGTCAATAACTGGTACTCCAATTATGGAACCAGAATAGTGAAGAAGGTGTCCAAACTTTGTGTAGAAGGAAATAGAGCATTAACCTTTAAGCCAGGCGTTTACAAAGATTGGAACTATTTACTCTTTAAGAAAAGTTGCACCCACACCAAATAGAACTAATCAGTCAGAGAAAAGACAATGACGGAAAGAGGAAGAAAGGAATTTCAGTTTTTAAGGTTGAACATGAACCCAACTTCTGTATAGTTGTACCAGCAACAGAGAAATTGTGTTATGAAAATGAAAGATATATAAACTTGATAATAAATGATGTCCACTTCATAAACTATAGTGTGTCAAATACAAAACTCAAGTGAAACTTCTGCAATAAATTCATCAAAAAAGTGATGGGAAGAAATAAAAACTTTTAACTTCTGCAATAAATTCACACAAAAATGGTTGGAAGAAATAAGAATTTTACAAGTAACAGTAGAAAGAAAAACATTACAAGTATATTCCCACAGGTGCACACTACAAGATAACGAACCTTGTGTTCATTTGCAAAGCAAAGCCAATGAATCCTCTCTCGGCTTTGTACAGTCATTTTTCCCCCTTTTCCCTCATATTAAGTTTTTATTGTGGACTGCCATAGACCAAGAGGTTTGGTGCATTGTTACAAAGAAAGTTGGCCAAATTGAGTTATTCACTTTTCTTGATGCAAAACGAAAAATTTTGAAGTCTTTTTATTATTTTTCGGGTGATTCAGGTCTTTATTCTAACAAGTGAAGCTTTGAGTTTGATTGGTCCTGGTTCATCCTATCACCATCTCTCACAAAGATTTTGTTGGACTAATGATTCCTCCTTCTCAGTTGAACTATGCCAAGGTGACTTCATGGGGTTGCTTCCTTATCGTCGCTTGGTCAGTTTCTTTTATTGGCTTAGTTTTTGCTGCAATCGTATCAAAGCTTCTCCCATCTTCTGATAACCCTGTCATCGCTGCTTTTCAAAATGATAGGTACTAGACTTGCCATTTGAAGTTCGGTTTGTTTTACCTGTATTATGCAATCATTTTACCTGAATCTAACTAGATATTGTTAGCTGATAGGATCAAGATCATTGTTTTCATTGGAAAACCTGTTACTTTGTCATGGGAGTTGATATGTTGAATTAGGTGATTGGCAAGATCTTGTATTATTAGGGCTTTAGTATAAAATACACAAATTTGGGCTTAAGATTTTTTTTAAATTTTAAATAAATCAATAATGTTTGTTCATTTATCTGATCATCATCCTATGAATAAATCATAACTTTTGGACATCCTTTAAAGTCAAACTATTTGGGCGTAGAAGTAATTAATCCCTTGATGCATTGTCCATTTATCTGATCATTATCCATTAAGAATGGAGTTACATAGGTTTGAAAACATCTCTTCTGATTTTTGGTCTAGTTTTCCTGATCTGGCTTCCTCTCTGTATCAGGTATTATTGCTTTTTAGTGCCCTTGACGCTTCCCATCATGGTCATTGCTGTGTATTTCCATTGGCTTAGCATGAAGCTGTTCAAGCATGCTTGATGTGACACCTCCAAATCAATCACGTCGTGCCAAAAGTTTCAGTTGTTAGAATAAAGGGGAGCAGATCCTCTGTTCCAGTTATGGTGTTCCTATCATGTTCCATTAAATTTCATCTATACATTTGTGTGGACCTCACATAAATGTGTGGATGAGATTTAATGGAACATGGTCGGAACACCATAACCGGAACAAAGGATTTCAGGTGGAATAAAAACTCAAGTCACTCGGAAAATAATAAAAGATTTCAAATTTCCCTTTCTGCATTGAGAAGAGTGGATAAATCAAGTTTGGGCCAACTTTATTTACCTAACCTCATGGTCTATGGCAGCCTATAATAGAAACTAATATGTGGAAAAAGGGGATAATGACTGTAGAAAGCCGAGACAGCTTTGCAAATGAACACATGGTTCATTGTCCTTTTGTATGCACTTGTTAATAGTTTTAGTTATTGCTTCACTTATATGGAGTATATACATGTAATGCATTTCTTTCTACTATTCCTTGTGAAGTTTTTGTTTCCTCCCATCATTTTTGTTATGTGAATTTATTGTGAGGATTTCACTTGAGTTTTGTATTTGATATACTATAGTATATCAAGTGCGCATCCTTAGTTGTAAAGTTTATTAATCTTTTATTTTCAGAACACATTTTCTCTGTTGCTGGTACAAATATACAAAATCGAGTTCATGTTCAATCTTAAAAAGTGAAATTGCTTTCTTCGTTTCTCTGTCCTTCTGTTTTCTCTAATTGCTTAGTTCTGTTTGGGGTGGGTGCAGTTTTTCTTAGAGTAAATATGTCCATCTTCTGTAAACATCATGCTTTAAAGGTTAATGCTTTATTTCCTTCTAACAAATAAAGTTGGATACCTTTTTCACTATTCTGGTTCTAATTTCCAATTATTATGTATGTGTCAGCAGTTCTGTATTTTGTATACTTTCATCACTGAACCAATTGCTCCCCTTTAATTAATTTTGGACATCTACTCATATGTTTCCAAAAAATGTCCCTTAAAAATCTATATATAATATGCAGCTAGAATTTGCACTTCTGATGTGAATTTGATATCAGTAATGGCAAACTCTTCAATTCAATCCGGTGTATTGGTGACTTTAGAAGACCTGCATCCATCATCTTCTTTTCTCCGGCAAGGAGCCTCACTTAGAGTCACTGGAAAGTAAGGCTTTTGGCCTCTGCCCTTCAAAGCTAGTATTCTTATTTGGTTCGTATGTATATCTGTGGCTGCCGTGCCTTTTGTTTCTAAGGATGTCAATAACATGATCTGGTTTCTCATTGAGCTTTTATTTGCAGCATGAAGGTCTTTCAACGTTCTTTCCTTTTCCTTTTGAAAAGAGAAGATTAGACATTTGCATTTATGTCAAGTAATCCAGCAAAGCTGAATAATAACAATCAAATCCCACAAAAAGTATATTTGTCTACTAGTTTGTAGCTCATTTCAAGGAGGTGTGTTAACTTTGGCACTGAGCTGAGTTTGAGAATAAATTGTTATGCTGAAGTTGAAGTGAAACAGCAATGGTTTTAGTTCTTTTATCTATGTGGGAAAGACAATGTTTTAGAGCCTATATAGGTGTGCCAAGAAGAACCCAGGTTATTGAGTGATAGTAGTACAAATTAGAGAAAGAGAAGAGGGTAGGAAAATAGAACTAGACTTGGAAGAATGGTTTTAGAGAAGGTTAGAAATTAGAAGGGATTCAAGAAGGATTAAGAAGAAAAATTCAAATACTTCGAAACTGTCCTTTAAAAGATGTTTTCCCTTTATTTACCAATTCACTATTCAACTAAAAACATGTCAGATGTATACAACTGCTAACTGAATACAGAAAGTTTCCTAACAATCCAACTGATTAACTAGTTGTATACGCTACATTATGTTTGCATTCCTCAGAAGGTGGTTCTTTTTCAGTGTCCCTATTAGTTGATAAAGTGGAATTTGGTACGAATGCATGTATTGGTTGGTAATTTGTTGTATTTTTATCTCCTTAGAAGAAGTTGGTAAAACTGATGCATTGTAGGTAACATGTTTCTTATGACAGTATCACTATTTCTTTTTGGTATAAAACACTGGTGATGAAGCATGGAGTGTTGTATTTGTAGTGTTTCAGCCAGGTATCTTGAAAATGGTATTATGGCACATTACATCACCTTGTTTTGTGGAATATTTACTCATTTTAGAGTGTGTGCTGGAACAGAGAAAAGAAACTGTATAATCAAAACCATCCTTAGGCTTCTGCCTCCACTTTCAAAGGAAAAGAAAAAAGAAAAGTAATCGTTTGTCTTGAGACCATAGGCCAAACAAATCTGGAGTGTGGCTTAATATACAATGCTATCCTGCTCTTATTACCTTAGATTTATTTTCACTATTTTGTCATAGAACTCTTTAGCTAGATGTTGGATTTCAAAGAGGATGCAGTTTGTGGTTTTGTTCTTATAAGTGGAGACTTTCTTCAACTTGTCATTGTCTTGTAATGTAGCATTTTGACATGAGAAAATAGTTACTTCTAAGAAAGCAGTCTTACTCTTGCATATATTTGGGTTTGTGCTATGAGCAGTAAGAAAACCTAGCTAATGAATAGGACATTTTCACCACCGACTGCCTATTTAAATATATGCTATTTCCTTTTTTGATCTCAGGTTGCTATCTTTTATACAAATGTGTTCTGTTGTTTCCCCAGGCTACAGGAGTACACTGTGGAGACGGCCATAGCGGTCATTTGTCATGGAAATGCCTCCCTAAAAATTGACACTCAACACCTGAGAGACCTTAGCTTTAGAATTGGCTCTATCTACCAATTTATTGGTGAACTTCTTATTCAACCTGACAACGAGGTGACGGTTCCATACAATTCCTGCTAAGAATTGCTGTTTTCCACAATCTTAAGCTATTTCAAACATTCAATTACAAATTGTTCTACTTCAGCCAATCTTGCAGGCACGAGTAGGTAGGAATGTGGACGGCATTGACCTTAACCTCTATCAGCATTCCATACAACTGTTGAGGCAGTTCCAAGCTGATCATATGAAAAATGTAGCCACTTAAGCTAGCTCTGAACTTGAGATGATACAAGATTTGGTTCCTATGTTGCTCTTGTCTCGATGCTCCACTAGATTACGAAATTTCTTGTACTGCGGCGCCTAGGATATTGATTCGAATATATTTGTACGATGTGGATGTATTATTGTAAATGGGGGTTATTCATGCTTTTCCTCAGTTGATTCTTTCTGGGAGTGATTGTCATGTTTATAGTAATTAGTAAAAGGAAGCGGTAAAGCAAGGTTAATTTTTAAAGCGGTAAATAAAAATTGACCGCTTCATGTTCTAATTAACAATTTCTATTAAACTGTATATGCGGTTCTCCTTTTATATTACCTTTCAAACATTAAAGCTCTAATAACTGGGCTGAATGGCAGTGGGTCGATAGTCCTTGGCTCTTCTGTCGACTAGTGACAAGGAATTCTACCAAATTTGTACATTGTCTTAAATTGTGTTGTGGTTTTAGATTGCTCTTAACCAAGATAAGAGACCACAAATTCTGGAGCTCTTGACAGCTTTTTGACCCTATGCTTGATTATATTACCACTGACCGCAGCAATTTCCCCATCTATCCCAAACGTCATTGTTGACTTCAGATGCTGAAAAGTTATAACACGTAAAATAACTTACTGACATAATTACCATATTTAAAGAAGTGATCTGATTCCAACAGGTTACTGCTGCGGGCATGCACCAATATTGGCTTTTATTCAAGGATATGTACCAGTTTTGATACGTTTGATCCTTCACTAATAAGATGTTTATCAACTTGCTAGTGTCCTTGTAGATGTTGAATTTGCATATCAGGGGTCAATACAAATTTGCTGTTGACAAATCCCTTTAACTTAAGAACCAGAAAGTTTGGGTCTCTTAAAGATAACAGACAGGAATTGACCTGACAAGAAACATCTAAAATCATGTACCCCCGATTATCTGACAACTTTTTAACTTTCATGATGGGGTGAATATTACTTAGTTCTGAAACCCATTGACAGTAAATTAGCATACAGAATTTCATTCCACGAGTCCGGTATTCCAGGTAGACACCAGTGGCTGCAGTCCTGAGGAGGAGTTGGAATCCCTAGCTCACGATGGAGTGAAGGGTGGCCATCATATCTGAACTGAGTCATAGGTGTAATGTTTAAGAAGTGAAGTCTCCTGTTTCCATTGTTCATTTGTTTGATAACACGAGAGACATATTGATTGTAAATTGGGTCAGATTCGAGCTGACTATAGTCTGTCTCTGGTTGTGTATCTATATCACATTGACCACCATTATTCCATGTCCCATTCCTGTAAGTTACACGTTCAACTTTTCATATTAAGATGCAGTCCCAAAATTAAGTGTATATTGTGATCTTATTTATACGATTCCGTATTCTCTTTCTTTTTTAAAACAACTCGATTTTGCTCAAACTACTTGCCTGTAATGTACTGGGGAGTAGCTACGAAAGAAGATATGAGTCCTATTAGAGCTTAAGCTCTCTAGTGCCCATGACTTCCATGTCTGCAGAGATCTTTCAAAAGCTTCTATTGATCTCATGGACATATTGACCTTTCCTCCCTCCTCAAAATAGCACCCCCTGGATACGTACGAAACAAAGTTATCTATCTGGAATGAAGCTTAGTAGTTATATTTAGTAGAAAGGCCAAGGTGAGATATGCAACACTATATAACATCAGACTTCGCAGGGCAAAAGAAAGGTTCGGCACATACATCTTCACAGTTTTATCTTCATTCCACCAATGTCCGGAATTGAAAATCATAACATCAGCACCTACCCACTTCCTGGAAAAACCGTGGAGTCGGTCGACCTTGACGGTGGTTTTGATGTCAGTGGACGTACTCTGGACTGGGGGGCCACTGGGTGCTAGAAAAGGTGTCCTGTAGTATTCGACAGTAAGATTGTAATCACTGAAAAGCATGGAAAGAAAGCCCTTGTGTTTAGAAATGGGCTTCCCATTTTTTTCATAAATTGTTGAAATGTTGGAAACTCCTTGCGCAAGCATGCATAGCAATGACTCCCACTGGTTTCTTCCAATGGAGTCTCCTGCAAATACTACCCTACCGTTCCTGCTCCTCTCTAGAAAATCTATTGCATTAAACCTGCGAATAGGCAAGAGGAGCAAATATGACAAGACTTTTCAATTGAAAATTAAGAAGAAAACAACAAATTGACTGTTATTTAATACATCAAATTTTTTTTAAAATCTTCCATCACAATTAAGATTTTTTTTCATGTGTCAAATCTATTTTTAGCCCAATTAGTGCAGTTTACATATCTAAAGAATAAGCCATTAATCTAACTTATATAGATATGATATTTTCAATTTAAAATTAACTCCAGTATTATTTTAAGTATTTATCAAAAGTATACTTGAAATATAAATAATTATATGTAATGTGTAGAATTTTTCTCTTATAATTTAGTCTCCAACTAACACACAATACCACACCAACTTGGACAATGTAATTGCCCATCAACTTCTCACACACTCACTTACACTTTGAGATAATTCACACTCACAGGAACGTCTAGAGAATATAACTAGAGATTTGATTCACATATATGCATGATAATTTTAAAAAAACGACTAATTTTTTTAAAAATAAAAACAATGAAGAATTGAAGTATAATCCAAATATTTTCGTCATGCTAGAGATCAATGGTTTTTAATTCTAGCAAACGACTAAGAGTGTTGTCTAAGAGGACACAGCTCAAATTTCCAGGTCTTCAATCTGTAAATGAAGCACAAAAAATTAGCTTCTGGACTTATAGAAAGCCCTACGTTTTTGTTGGTGTCTTCGAGGAGACTTTATTTTATTAGCATATGAATATCATGACCTGATTCTATGTTCAGCTATTATGCAATTCTATGCGTTATTCCCTTTAGTTATTGAATTCTAATGAACTTGCATGCCTTAAAACTGGCATGCAAGAATATGGATATTCATATTCTCAAAATAACTGACAGCTTATCTGTTTTTACATGCACCTTGGTATATTGCAGCTTCCAGGTTGCCATCGCCAATTCAGGTATTCTACATCTTTTCTTCCGTTCTCACGACAGCGAAAACCCGGATCAAGAAACCGGCAGTTCTCTGTGTAGAATTTATCCTTGTAAGTTTCGTCTCGAACCCATTTCCCAGAATAATAGTCGCATTCTTGAGTTTCTGAAGAAGATTTTTTGTCAATGAAACCGAAACCAAAGAGCGATTCAGACTCAAGAGAGCCTCTAAGATCCAAGTAGATGATAGACGAGATCAAGAAGACCAGTAAAAAGATGGCATATGCGAGCCCTCTGTTGACTACGTTGGGGTAATCAAGTTCATGGTGCTTGCGGTGTTTTGGGAGGTGTTGGTGATCCATAAGAAGAGGGAAAATTATTTACATTGAAGGAAGATGGAAGGAGGCCAAGGGCTTTTCTGTTGACTATTATTTGCCTAAAATTTAAGGCTGAAATTGACTAGATTTTTTGTTTGGAACAATAATGGAAAAAGGAAAGACAGATCTTGTTCTGTATTTGATGATAATTAGTAGATCGATTTTTATCGTGAAATAGATAGACTTCGAAATCTATTGAAGTACGTTTGCACGTTTCCTAGGTAACATGCATGTCCACAGCCGCCGCTGCTTCATGTTCAAAATAAGTTGCCTTCGTATTTAACCTAATATTGGATTGATTCTATTCCCTAAATTTGGAAATGAAGAAAGGTGGACGAATCTAAGAATAGAATGGTTCTTTAATCTATATTTTCTGCTTGTTTTTTTTTGTGATTTTGACCATTGAGAGACGGCGGATTTCAGGTTGACGGAATTATTTTATCAATTCCATGTTGTAGAGAGGTACTAACTATTATAGACCAACGTTACAAAAGCTAATGTGGGGGATACTTCTCATGAAAACCTTCATTTTATGTGACAAACTAACATGCTTGTGAAAATTAAGATCTATTGATAGGTAGGTACTATAAGTATGCATACAATTGTAAGAACATGCAATTAATAATTTATAAGATGTTAATAATCAGTAATTTTAAAGATTCTTGTTCTTGTGACGAGTTACAAGCATCAACATATAGCTTTGGATATTTTAAAAAGAAAACGTGAATCTTGATCTCGATGAAACTGACATAATTCTTCCCCTTGTCTTTATTTAATAATTAAAAGTGCAAATTAGAAAATAGTTAAACAAATCATTTATCATGAAATTTGGATTATAGATTACATGTAATTTATAATGTCGAAGGCAATAATGTTTTCTTTTTTAAATGAAGGCAATTATGCAGATAAAGATTTTATTCAAGTATCACTGCTTGGTAACGGTGATGATACTACACTGAAGTCAAATATATCCAATTCTTCTCTCCAAAACTTTGTGAGGAGTTAAATATCACTACAAGAAAAATCACAATTTCCGACGGAAAATTCCGTTGGTAAAAATGGGATTTCCGTCGCAAAAGATAAATACCGACGGAATACGACGAAAAAAATAACCGTCGTCAACACAGCTATCGCTATTACTCACCGATGGTAATAATTTCCGTCGTTAAATTATCAATAATACACCGACAGAATATATTCCGTTGTTATCATTTACCGACGGTAAGTTGTAAAAGTTTCGTCGTTGGACAGAAAATCTTAACGACGAATTTCGACTGTCGGTATACTTCACCGATGGATAAACCGTCGGTATGACTAAATCATTGAATAAAGTTAATGGCATAAGGTGCCGACGAGATAAAATCCGTCGGTAATTAGATTTAATTACCGACGGTAAAGGTAACGTCGAGAAAGCAAAACACGTTTTTTGTACCGACGGTATGCTTATTTCCGTCGGCAAAACTAATCATTTACCGACGGTTTTGGGTTAACCGTCGATGAGATGAATGTTTGGATAAATACACACTGTCAATAATTCAGTTACCTGTGCATATTAACTTAATTTGAATATTTGTATATATTTGGGTAATTAGAAAATTAGATGATAAGTATATAGTGAAAAGAATGTATATTATTTCAAAGTGGTAATGAACAAGTTAAAGTGTACATAAATCCATCAGTTTGTAATTGAAAAATAATGAGTTCGACTATCTAAGGTTGTGGTGATCGCGGGTGGTCCTCTGTAGAACTTCCCTTCTACTGTTCCAACGACTGTCTGAGCCGAGCCACCTGCTCTATCTCTTCCCTCATCTTTTCCATAAGCTCCATATGCTCTCTCATCCATTGATCTTGCTCTCTCATCCGTTGCTCTTGCTCTCTCATCCATTGTTCCTCCCACTCTGTCAGGTTCTCTTCCAAATG
>JANVCL010000005.1:34282831-34293660 GCA_026546855.1 Erythroxylum incrassatum | reverse complement strand
GTTGTCATTTCAATACCTGCGTAGGCTTCTCTTCAATTTCCTCGAAAGTATAAATACTGGGGACAATAGAGTTCCTACAACCAACAAAAAAAACGTAGTCAAATACATAATCCCACTAATTTACATTCTACTCACTAAACTTTGCATCAACCAATTACATTCTACCCCTTCCTTGTCTCTTTATTCTTCATCTTCTTCCTCCTCTGTCATCCTTTCGGATAAGCTCTCCTAAATAATTGGCACCACCTCCATCTCATCATTCACCTCATATTCATCCATCTTAGTAATTATAGGTGGATTGTATTCTAGGCTAGCTATAATAGCTTCATTTTTCTCTGACTTATCCTTAATTTCACAACATTATCGAATAAGTTACTCAAATTGTTCTTAGATAAAGTTCACTTAAGATTCCTGATCTACTCTCACTCTTTCTTTCTTATTTTATTTTCTTTAGATGATTTTATACTTTGGAGGCATTATTGCCTACTTTTTCATGTTTAAGAGGCATTATTGCCTACTCTCACTCAAGATTTTCTTTTTCATGTTTAAGAGGCATTATTGCCTACTTTTAATTGCCAAATCTTTTGCTTTAGATGTGAACGGAATGAATCCCTCACCCAATGTGCATTATGATTCTTATAAAATATCTATATTCTTTATGATAGAACACTTAGTGAATTTTAGTAGCTTGGTTCTTAATTTTCTTTTCTTTATACTATGACACCCTTTACTCTTATTTTATATTAGCATTATGGGACTTTTCAAAGAAGCCACTTCAATGAAAGTTTCTTATAATTTTCTCAATGAGTTTAACGATTTTAGAGGGTATTAATGGTTGCATTGTCTAGTATGTATATATGTATGAAGCTAATTATAGATTTAATCGACAAAGTTTACCTGCATAGGAGAGTATTTCAAAGGTCCAAATGTTCATATGACTTCCAACTTTCTAAATGAGGGGTATGCACTCCTTTGTGGATTTTTCTTAAGTATATTAGAGGTAGGATAAGATGTTTGATCTAGGCCAATTTTATCCTTATTGAACAAGATAGTGTATGATGAGGTTAAGATGCATTCCTCTAACCATTTGATGAATTAGAGGAAAAAATCAAAAGCTTGTAAGGTATTAATAATGAAATATTAATACATGTTACCAAATGCCTTTGAAAAGTCAATTTAAAGAGATAGCTGACATTATATTTTTCTCTATAGTAGTTTTTAAAAAGATTTTGAGCTATCATCATATTTCTTTACTATATCTCTACCATTTATGAAGGCATCCTAATTCTCACTAATAAGAGATGGAACAATTTTTTATAGCATTATAGAGAACATTTTAAATATAATTTTAAAGAGGAAATTGTAGCTACTTATATGTTTATAGTTTTGAAAAGTTAGAAGGGCATGAGATTTTATGACTAACATAATGTTACCATTTGATATGTGCTAATAGCACTATATTTTTAGTATGATCTTTTTTAGAGCAATCGGCTTGCATGTTTGTGGATTTGTTTATGACTTAGTGCTTAATTTGAATTATTCGTTTGGTCACATGCCTATTTTAACTACCCAATGAAGAAGTAAATATAAGCAATTTAGAGCCAAATTGGAGAAGTTTTGAAGTAATTTGGTGGAACAAGTTTTGCATATGGCTCTATGTTCAGTAACATCACACCTACACTTATTCAAACCGTGTAGCTTAAGGGTGCATTATTCTTCTTCGACAACTTCACACATAAAGGAGCACAATGAAAACAAATCCCTATATAAGGCCCATATTACAAAAGGATACTTTTAGCTTCTTCAATAGTGCAATCATATAAAGGAACAAAGCTAGAAAATGGTCTTGTGTTGATTAAAATTTTCTAGGATTTTGTCATAAAAGGGCTAAAAACATGATGTAGAATTGAAAAGGGATATCTAAAAGGACCAAAAATCAGTCACTATGTAGAGGAGACTTAAGAGCACATCATCAAGAAATAATGTTGGAGAAAAGGGAGATTCCATTAAGACTCAATCAAGAAGCGTCAAGATCTAAGAGCCATGATACCTTTCTCTTTTATCATGTTATATTTACTGTTTATTTTGGTTTACTTTATTTGATTATAAACTAAAATGGGATGTAGATTTAGGTGGAATGAGCCTTATAATTATGTTTTGAGTTGATTCCTTTAGTTTAGTGAAAGATTATTATTTCTTGAGAAATGTTCTTATATGCTTATTATATTAGGAACCTAAAACAAAAGTTACTTTAAAAAGGTTGAATTGCATTCTATCCAAGGTTTTTTTTTTCAACAATAATAATGATCAATCAATTACAATCACAAGAAAGCCTCTTATAAGCATAAATGTTATAAAAGGAAATAAGAACTTCAAATAATAAAAATCTAACTCCTCAAATTTGAATTTGCTACCTATCTTAGGACACATTGGCTCTAGTTTAGTTCTACAACTCCTAATGCATTCCATCAAACACCTTGAGGGAAAAACCATCTCAACCCTATCTACACATAAATCCTTTAATTCTTTCCATTATGAACATGCAAAACACTCACACAAGACTAATCAAACCTAAATAAACAAATAAAATGCATTAAATCAGTCCAAAAACATGAAAAAATGCATAACCCATGCCTTACCTTCGGATCCACCAGAGGAGAGACGACAGGGGGTAGTTGTCGCCAGAGAAGACGGACCATGTGGTCGCCGGAGACGCAGCAGCTGGTCGGACGCCAACGGAGGACAAAAATCGTCGGAGGAGAGGAGAGAAAGAGAAGAGGAGAGTCGGGGCGAGGAGAGAGGAGGGGAGGGAGGAAGACGATTTAATTTACTTTTGGCGACGGAATTTTTCCGTCGGTATAATTAAAAAAATCCATCGTAGCATTAAGCTTCTTAACCTAATTTCCCGACGACTTTTTACAATATACCGACGTCCGTTTTCCATTGGTTAACCATTTTTCCCCGACAAGTTTGCTGACCGAAATTTTTATTTTGTCCCTATTTACAGACGAAATTATATTCATCGGTATATTTCCGTCACTATAATTAACCGCAAAATTTTCCCACCAACTTTAGCAACGGATTTCTTAACCGTTGCAAATTTTATGTTTGTCACCGACGGATTAGGGAGTCCCGTCGCAATTCACATACGATTTCGGTTCTGTCGGTATAATTCTGTCGCTATTTAACAATTTTCTTGTAGTGTATGTAACCCATAGTTAGAGGTACTAGTACTAGATTCATTAAAGAGAAGTCAAGCTAATAGGATTAAGGACTTAAAAATAGGATCAAGGACTAAATTTCCATTCCTTGTCTTTTAATTAGGAACAAGTGAAGGATCGTAATGTGCTATTTGATTATATGATATTAAAGTTAATTATGAATTTTAGAATTTAATAATTTTTACAAAAGTAGTTTTTTAAGAGAATACAATTTGATCCATGATAAATATTGAAGATGTTAAGAATTATGCGCATTAGTAAAATTGTGGAAAAGATGGTTTTTTATTTCTCTTTTTAAGCTTGTATTTTCTTGTACATACGGTTTTAGGATAAATTTAATTACATTCTTTTATTGGGGGAGAGAGAGAGAAGGAGAGAGAGACAAAAATTTATTTCACACTCCATAAGCATAAACATAAAATAATTATTTTATTGAATAGCTATTTTCTTAAATAATCTCTGTCAATTGACCAATAAGATTTAAACATTTAAACAATTAAACCACAAAATATAATCTACTTAATATAAATATCTAACAATGTCCCATTTGGCTCATATGACATAATTATAGTTTGATACTAACCCACTTTAGCAATCAGCATAATATATTAGTTGTTAGCTGGTTCTATTAGTGGTTAGCTAATAGCAAATTAATATAGTTGATTTAACCGGTAGATATATCAGCTGTTTATTTAAAGATGTTTGATAAAATTAACTGTTTAGTATTAGTTATTTAAATATAAAATAACTCACAAGGGCATGCCATAAAAAAGATTTATAAGGACACGAGTATTAGCAGTTTATATCTTAGTATTTCTTTGAATATTCTCATAAAAATTTAGATAGAACAAAAGAAGTCAACAACATCATTTTCTCTAATATCTTCTATCGAGTTTTAAGAACAATGAAAGCCCTCTCAATACAACTTCACAATGACGAATAAATTATATTTAAAAATTTTCGAGATCCTATTGGATTTACACCACCAAGGGTCAATTGAAGAACTTAAGAGATCACTAAAATGTCACTAAAAATAAGCTTGAGAATAGGGTCGATCGAATTAGAGCAAGAGTTTTTCCTTAAATGCAGCACCAATGAACTTAAAATGAAATTGGGTTTATAAAAATGATAGCACTTTAATTTCTAATTTAAGGAAGTTTAAATTTTTGTTATTTTAATTTTAATTTTAAAATTTTAAAAAATGAAACTATATTTTTAATATATTAAATTAAAATAAAATTATTTTGAAAAACTATTTATATTAATATCTTAAAATTTAAAAATAGATCAAATAATTAATTTAAAATCGACTTATTAATTTTAGATTAAATTGAATTGAATTAAACAAAATATACAATTGATAATAATATTATACACTAAATATTGATATAAAAAGAGACCTAAATATCGGGTCTATACAAAAGTAATTAATGTAATATAATTAGAGATAAAAATTTAAATGCATTTAATTTTTTGAATATTTTAATTTAATGGGTAACTTTTAAAATTTGTATAAATTAAGTCAAATATATATCTCTATCTTTATCTCTTTGAGTAATTTGTAATAAATTTTGGATATAATTATCTTTTAGTTCCATAATTTCTTAGCAGCTAGAGGAAAACGTTCCTCATAGTAGCGTTTTCAAAATCAACAGATTGAGTTCAATCTGCCAACCTAATGAGCTATTTACCAAACATAATTATCAGCGGTTTGACATGGTCAAACAGCTAAAACCTTTGAATATGCCAAAAAACAGTTGAGAAGTCATTTACCAAACAAGGCCAATATAACATAATATGCATTTTATAAAAGCTAAACTCTTTTTTATATTAATCACAACATTAATCATATTAAACAAAAACTAGAGAAGATCATAGTGGTTATAGGTCCTTTAAGGTGATATATTCCTTCCTATATATATATATCACAGAAGTAGTTTAAAACTTAATATGATATGTACTGAGATATATTCTAGCTGTCTAACAACAATATCTTTGTAAAGTGCAAATCCTATTAAGATTAACATAATTATTCATGTATATATACTAACAATAAATAATATAGTACTTAAGCAAGATTAGAATGTCAAATATATAAAATACATAAACAATAATATTTTATTCAATCATTGCACCCAATGATGCTCATTCTTTCAACATAATTAAATGTCTTTGGTAGCAATCCTTTTATTAATACATCCAAATAATAAGATTGGTACTAATATGTTTGATTGACAGTCTTTGTTTATAAACATCTTTTAACAATAAAATATTTTACTTTCATATGTTTAGTACCTTTTTAATATTTATCATTTTTCAAAAAGAAAGCAACTGCAACATTATCATAATAACTTGTCAACAGCTTGACAATATGTCGATAATTTCAAGTCGTGAAATAAAGTTTTATAGCCATAAACTATAAATAGTAGCCTTAAAGCATGCGATAAATTCAGCTTCTATAATATACACAATTATAATAAACTATTTTGCACTCTTCCATAGAATTACTCCTCTAACTAAAAGAAACAAATAGTCAAATGTAGATTTTATCATGTTAACACATTTGGTATAATCTGAATAAGGTTAATCAATCATCTCAAGATGATTAAATCTCTTATAAGCAAGCATATAATCTTTTGATATTTGCAAGTATCTTAACATTTTCTTTGTAGCTTCCCAATATTCCAATCCAAGACTATTCTGGTATCTCCTTAGTATTCCAATATTAAAATAGATGTCTAGTCTAGTATAAGTTTGAACATACATTAAACTTTTGATAATATAGGTATAATTTTTTTTCAATTTTTGTACATTCTAATTCATTCTTTAGGCATTTCTTAGACTAAATTTATCTTATTTTGAAATTAGAAAAACAGTTTTGGAGTACTTATCCATTTTGAATTTCTCTAAAATTTTAGTGATATATGCTTTCTAAGATAACTTAAACATTTCTTATGACTTGTTATGGAATATTTCAATTCATATCATATAAGATTCTTTAATCACATCTTTCATTTCCAAATTTTCATAGAGGAAATTTTCTCATGTAATAAACTAAACTAATTAGTAGTAGAAAGGTGATTTTCACATCTATTTGATGCATTTCTAAATTAAAATGAGCTATTATACTATAGTTTTAAATGAATCCTTTTTTGAAATAGGAGAAGTAGTCTCTTTATAATCAACTCCATCTTTTTTAGTGTAACCTTTACTGATAGTTCTACCTTTATATTATTATTGGAGTCTTATTTGATCTTGAAGACTCATTGACACCCAACTCTCCTATGACCTTCTAAAATTTTAATAAAATCCCAAACACCATTTTCTTCGATGGATTTCATCTCTTCTTTTATGGTACCTAACCATTTATTAGAATTCTCACTTTCAATTTCTTGTGAAGAAAAAATGGATCTTTGTCAAATTCATAAATCACATTTTGCCACTTATAAATAAACCATATATTTATCAGAAATAGTTTGCCTCCTTTTTAAGATCTACTTAATGATAGTTCATGCGGTTCATTTGCAATAGGTTCATTAATGGTGACCTCACTATTTGGAGTTTGGTTGTACATTTTTTGTTCTTTTAAGTTGTCAAAATTTTCAATAAATCCAAGAACAAACACATGAGAAGAAGTTATAGGTAAGCAAACTTGCACTCTAACTTCTTAAAAGTCTATTTTATGTGGTTATAAATTCCTAATAGTTTTCACCTTTTTTATTGAATCTAGCATTTTCAATTTCTACAATTCTTATACTAAGGTTAGGACATTAAAATATGTACCCTTCAAAATTTTTTGGATAATTAATAAAGAATTAATAAGTTATTCTTAAATCCAATATCTTTTTATGTGGAATAAAAATTCTTACTTCTTTTAGGCAACCCAAACATATAGATACTTCAAAATAGATATCCTTTTTGTTCATAATTTAAAAACATCTCTTAGGAATTTGTTTAAAAGATGAACATCTCTTAGGAATTCCCTTACTACGAACCCTATTTAATAAATACATAGCAATCCTTAAAGCTTACTTTCACAATATCAAGGATAAAGCACAATGACTCATCATACTCGTAACCATGTCTATTAATGTATTGTTATTCCTTTTAGCTACACTATTTTGTTATGGTGCACCTAATATTTTGTGTTGAGCATATATGCCACGTTTCCCAAAGAATTTAGCAAATAGACTAAGAAATTTTCTAGTTTTATTGTATCTTCCATAATATTCACTAACCTTATAGAATTTGACAAATTTCACCTTTATATCTAATTGGCTTTCTTCGTTATTAAAAAACGCCTCTAAAAAATCTATTAGTGAATATTTTTCATGAAATAAAAAAATATAGTTATAATGTGAAAAAAATCAATAAATATGAGGACAAATTTCTCTACCAAATGATGGAACATCAAAAGGCCCATATATATCGGTAATTATAATTTTAAGGAGATGTGTGCTTCTTGTGGCTTTTTTTATTAACTGTGTATTTTGTATATTTTCCTTTTATAAAATCCTCACAAATGCTAAGTGTAACATCTCGTTACTCATATTAAGGTTAAAATAGTAAATGTGAGAGATTACTGAGAAATTAGGAAACACGTTTCATGCTCATGTATTACATGATATACACATACATGTGAACATTGAATCTTTGCGCATAAAAATAATTATACATGCATTCATTGACAAATTTCGAGTATAATTGTTTATATATGTGAGTATATTAAGAAATTTGGTTTTATGTGTTGAAAAATTGATTTGGAAAGTGTATTTTTTGATTTATAATTTTTGGAGAAATTTCTGAAAATTGTTGGGCATTTTTGAACTAGAAAAATTGCCAAATGGCAAAACAATTGTTAAATGGTAGTAGAAATTACTGTCTAATGGCAATGAAAATTTCGATAAATGATTTTAGGATTTATTGACAAGTGCCATTTAAAATTGGGGAACAATTGGAGTAGAAATTTAACTTGATGGGAATATTTAAATGAAAGAACCAATAAAATGCTTTAGAAATGGGACATGTGGCAAGTGAAAAATATCACTTGCCAAACAATGCCTTAAGGCCACTACTCTTTTAATTAAAAGCCGCAACTCCCTCTCTTTTTTTTTATTTTTGTCAATCACGATGCTCTCTCTTAAAGAGCTATTGGAGTTTATTTTTGTTCTCTCCATTTTCGTAGTTTCTCATTCTCTCTTCTTCTTGATCTCCATTCATGTTAAGCCCAACCCTTTCATCTTTTTTTCTACTCTTTTATCTTGCTTTCTCTTCCATTCTCACCAAAAACCCAAACCTTTCAAGATCAAAATGAAGATGATTATGGGTTGTTGGTGAATTAGGGATTTTTTATTTTCTTGAAGATTTTGAAGAATTGGAAGCTAAATCGAGTAAGTATCTTGTAAAATATCTTAGGTTTTGGTTAAATGAAACATTTGTGATGATATTTAAAGGTTAATCTCATGAAATGGTGTTTTGGATATGTGGGTGTTGTGAATGGGGAAGGGTGTGTAAATTTCTTGCTTTTATTACTCATGATTTATAGAAATGTTTTGGAGGTTGAATGATCATGACAAAGAGTTATGTATGCGCTAGAATGTTGATGAAGAAATGAATATATATATGTATATATTGATGTTTTGTTCCATATAAATGCTACATAATGGGATAGGAGTTGTTTAAGGATGATTGATGTTGTATATGATGAGTAAGAAACTATGAGTTATGCTACACATGTTTTAAAGATAAATTAGTTGTGAAAGGGATGTTTAATGAGAATTGGAAGTTGATGAGTATAGAAATGCGTTTACAACCTGTTTGTGTTAATGGATGACTGTAGGAATGAGTTGTAAAGGAGCTGAAAATGAGGAGAAGATGGAGTAAAAAAGGTGATCTTGTATAAGTTGTGTTAGGGTATGATTGGGAAACAAAATTGTTAGTTGAGCTAGAAAATGTAGTAGCAACATAATCTCTGAGTATACTTCTGTGTTTTAGCCATAATTTTTTCTTTAGTTATCCAAATGGGATGATTCTTAATTTGTATTAAACTAGAAACATAGGGCTACACTTTTCATGAAGACGTTGACTTTAATTTTATCTTTAATAGTCCCAAAATTTGACATGAAATTGAGAACTAGGTATAGTATATTGTTGGATGAATGTATATGTTGTGTTTGTTTTTAATGTATAAGAATGTGTTATATTTTGGGTAATTATGATCAAGCATGGAATTTTGATTTGTGTATAGGTGATGTTGAGCTAAGCTTGAGGAATTCATGAAGTAATTATCAAATTCAAATAATGAACATAGGAAAGAGATATGTTGTGGAGAAAGAATAGGAATTTATGCATGATGAAATGTTGTTGAATGTGATGAATCATTGGAGTAAAGATTAGAAGATTTAATGAAACAAAGTTGGTGTTTGAATTATTATGAAGTGTTATTGCGCTAGAAGAGGTGAATTTGAGTAGATTATGGGTGAATATGATGTTAGATTAGATGTAGGAACCATTGGAGAGGCTTTGGAGGGAGTTTTGTGTCACATGTGTCTGTTAGACGGACATTAGGTCCATTAAACAGACCTTCTCTGGTCTAAGAAGGCCCTCAGACCAGTCCATGTCCATTAAATAGATTTTCTCAGGTTTGGAAAACACCACCAAGCCCGTCAATGTCCGTTAGACGGATATGTATGTCCATTTAACGTACATACACAAGATAGCTACGGTAAATTTCCATTTTTGACCCTTTAAATGGCAAAATCTCGCTTCAAGCTCTGCACAAAAGTTGTAGATCTAGACGTTCGCTTTCAACACATCTAATAATGACCTTAATCCGATGTATTTATTGAAAGTTATGGCAATTTTCCCAAGACAGGTACAATATGATAGATGATAGAGGACATAAGCATGTTTGATTCTTTTGGACATAACTTCATTATCAGACCTCTAAATGAAGTGATTTTTAAACCAATAGATTCCTAACACTTTTTTATATATCTACATAAAAATTTGTAACAATTGGTGTTTATTTGGAAAAGATTGATGGAAAGAAAGTGAGGATATCGGTTGGAAGAGCAATAATCAGTTATGAGACATGTATTAAGGATTTATACTTGGGTATGTCATTGAACATGCATTGTACATATTTCATATACATATGTGCGCGTTAATAGACACTTATACAATTGTACAAAATTGTGATATGTGTCTATTAATGCACACATATGTATATGAAATATGTACAATGCATGTTCAATGACATACCCAAGTATTGTAAACGATCTAGAAGGGGGTTGAATAGATCTTTAAAGCTTTTCGTAAAGTTCTACAAAAAAATCAGAAGTTAATACACACAAAAATAAATTAAACAAATTTAAACTCAAAGAATAGGGAAGAAGAGCAAACACTATTTTTATAGAGGTTCGGTGCTAAGACCTACGTCCTCTACCTAAACTCCCACTTAGGATTTGGCAAATCACTTTATTGCTCACTTTTTCGTTTAGTGAGAACTCGTACAATGCAATTTGACTTTCGGCTCAAGCTACGCCTAACAACCGATTTGTTTTTCGGCACAAATCCTACCTCACAACTAGATTTGATTTCCGGCTC
>JANVCL010000005.1:34267824-34279289 GCA_026546855.1 Erythroxylum incrassatum | reverse complement strand
TTTTATAACTGAAAATGTTTTATCGTTGTAATGGGCCACAAATGGCTCTTGAAATCCTATTGAGTATATTGTTATGACTGAAAATGTTTATGAACAAAATTGGGCCCAATTTGGTTATGAATATTCGTCCATTATGTTTGTAGTTTCAAAAAAAAAGTTTATGCCGACTTTTGAATTGTTTCAGTGCTCTAGCACACCACCTTCGCGGGCACAGACTCGGATATCACAATCGATGTCGGGTTCGGGTCTTATGGGAGTAGGGTGTTACACTTTTAATTCAAATAAAACGACAGGGGCCTATCGAAGTTTGAAACAACAATAAGAGCCTGCAAAGTAAAAGGAGCTGGTTATATGATAGAACCCTATTTAAGCAATAAGAGCCTGCTAGGTGATAGAAGCTTGTTAAATGACAGGAGCTTGCTAAATGATGAATCTAGTTAAGACAATTTAAAACAGAAACCGCCTGTTAAAATGAAATGAACCTTTAACAAGTTGAAAACAGAAGGAGCCTACTATAACAATGAAGGAGCCTCTTGCTAAAATGAACACACACATAATATAATGTGAAAATATAAAAGTTAAGAAGAAAAAGTACTTAGTTGATTTATACTGGTTTAGCTTAAAACCCAAGCCTACGTAAAGTTCTTAAGTATTCAACTTGAGTGTTTCATTATGTAAATCCAAATAGTAATTTGACGAGCCTCTTCAAGCTCACGAGTACATATTTTTTAAGGTTCTTCAACCTTTCATACTAGTACTATTCATTGAGCCTCTAAAAGCTCACGAATCTTCCATACTAGTAGTATTTTGCTAGCCTATACAAGCTCTCAACAAATGAAGAAGTAATTTGCTCCATATGAGCTTCAATGAACTCTCACAAAAAGAATTGTCACTTTCTAAGACATTGGAGATTTTGATCCAGAAATGACTTTTGAAAATATTGATGCTTCTGAAGTATTTCAAAGATTTTGGTTGTTGTCTTCCCGTTTGCAAAGTACACTGACCTTCTTTAAATAGACATCTTCGTCAACTAGTTGTTGGTTTACTTTTATTTTGAGTTGATTTTAAATCTTCAATATTATATCTGCTAAAATCTTGAAAAAAATTAACGTTAAGAGAAATTTTTCCAAATTTTATAAAATAAATAAAATAAGTTCATAAAGAAAGTCCTTGTAATTATTAATAAACCTAATAAATTAGAAATTGGTTTGCATCTTGTCTATCAGATTATTCATATCTTTTGATGTGCCACAAATGCTTATTTCCAAGATTGGGTCCGGTATAAATAGTATTCATAAACATGTTCTTTCGTATTCCTGAGACTTTAAAATGCTGTGTATCAACATCATTACTCGTTTACATTCCTCAGGTGTTGTTGTCTTTTTTGAAGGTATTGCCTTTTGTCCTTTGGTAGGTACCAGAGAAGCTGAGATGAGGTTGACCCAATGGCTCCAAAAGCCGAAAGCCTGATGATAGGAAAACTTGGGAAGTGGACTAAAAAGAAAAATGCCCAAATTGCGATTTCATATCTGTACTGTACTTAGTCATATGCAAGACTGGTGAATGATTCTTACAGGACAAATCCATTATATTGCAGGATGAGTCTCCTTATTCCTTTGATTGGCCACCCCATTATGCCAATCATAACAACACAATTCCAGGACCCATCACCCACTTGTAAGAGCACTAAATGTCGGATACCGTCGCTTGCGGAGGCCAATTGTCTCTGTATATCTTTCTGGGACCCTGATAATCCAGCGCACACTATTTGTGGTCATTCATTCAGGTGATTCGTCTCTCCAAAACTTCTTTCTCACTGATTTCTCAGTTTGATTTTGCAGGTTGTACCGAGTATGTGGTTGGAAGTTTAAAGCCTGGAGGTATGATCATTTACGTGTAGAGATGTGAATCCCTTGAGTACTTGCTGCTCTGTAATGACCGGTAATCACTCATTGGTCACGTCCTGAACTAACCACAGGCCCACACCGGTGATTTCTGACAATTTGCACTTCCTGTCAACTACAGTCACCATTCTTGTTACTCTTTAAGTTGTCAATTGCCCATTGAAGCCGGAAAATTGCTCAAAACACTGTGTTTAGCGTTAGTTGTCAGTTGCCGTTGAACGAATGCTATGATGAAGTTAGAAAATAACTCAGCTCGTAGGACTTTTCTTTTCTTTTTTTCTCCCTATGCATTCAATTCCAATGGATCAGGAATTATTACTGCATCGGTCAAATTTTAAGTGTTGCCTAATGAACAAGGTCTGGAATATCATGCTTGTGTATTCGAGCCCTATGCAAGATATGTATACAAATCAAGCATACAGAAGACTAGAAATTTGACCTCACAGCGTTGATGCGCAATGTAATGGCCCTTAGGGAAGCTGATCGTTGATCTGAATCTCCTAAATTGTCAAAATCTTCAAATGTTAAAAGATATTGAGTTTTCCAATTTAAATTTCTAAATTGGAAACAGAATTATTATTTTTAAAGAATTTGGTAAATATTCAAAGATCAACGTTACAAAAAAGGACAGCCTTTTAGAAGAAATTTTCAGTATGCTTGAGAATGTCCATTTTTTGGTCATCAGAAGATGAAGAAAATTACTACGTGGTGTGATCATTTTTTTCCCAAATACATTAAAATAGTAAACCTTTCTTGGTAACTGCTCGACTTGTCCGGCATGCGTGCGCCTTTCAGTACATACTTGTACTGTTTTAACCTTGGATGCCTTTTTTGTTTTCTTCTATTTCTTGTTTGATTTAGATAAGATAAAGCAGGAAATCCATATTTCTAAGTCGGCATTTTTTTCCTCTGAATTGCAGTGGACTTACGGGAAAGAAAGAAAAGAAAAATGGGAAAACCATCAGAGAGAACATGCTCACTCTGTCTGCTTCTATCCCTCTAAACAGATTTAGAGCATAAAAGTACAACTTTGCGGTAGATTGACTTAAAAGAGTAAGAAGACAGAAGAAAGCGAGGAGTGGGCGTCTACTACTACTTACATATTTCTAAGAAGACAGAAGAAAGCGAGGAGTGGGCGTCTACTACTACTACATATTTCTACTACTACTACTAGCACCGGAGTGTCACCAATCTATTCAAAATCCCACCCACCAACAGCCACAACTAAACCCTATTCCCGTTCTTATTATCATATTATCAGAGTTGATTTTTGAGCCATTAACAGTTGCTGTGCTCTGGCACTAGCTCACCTTCTTTGAAAGGAAAAAGGGGGGAAAAAATCTTCAGACAGAATCTCAACGGTGTCCAAATAGATTCCTTGATGATCTTTCTTTCCCCAAAAACATTACCGCCACCTCCAGAAATTCTCCATTTTGTAATTGATGACATCATCATGGGACCTTTGTTCACAATATGGAACCCCACAACCACAACCACCTCCACCTCCACACCACCACCCTCTTAAAATCCTTGACTTTGATTCTTGCACATGAAATTGAGGGATTTTTTCTGGGAAATATAAAAATTATTTGTTTTTTTTTTAATTTTTGACCTTTCAAGTTGGGAAGGTGGGTTTCAATTAAGTCAAATCCGGTGGACGTCACATCCACAGATCTTATCCTCGGCGATTTCTCATCATCTGGTTGACATCTTGGGAGAAAGTGATATCCTGTTACAATCACACAAGCATTCATGTATAGTTGAAGAAAAACAATTCATATACTATTCTCCAACCGACAAGTAATTATCACCAATCCAACCATCAATTTTCTCAACTAGGTGTTATCTAGTCCTTAATTTACATATGTCTTAACTATCATCACAACCCCAGTTGACCATCCAATCTCTCATATTTCAACAGGTGACACCAGGGTTTTGTCCCGTTCAATTATATTATAATTATAATATTAATTGTCTAATTCGAAAACTTGCAATACTTGAAAGATTCCAAGAAGAAGCTTAATTAATCTAGGAGCTCATACACTTATTGAAAGTTATCAGATTCAATTTCTGTCCTTGCGCTAGTCCAATATTAAAGAGATTTAAGATACCTGAGTTATTTAACATCATATAACTCAAGTATATATATATATATATAAAAACTTAGATATCTGAAGTAAATGGGACCTCATTCCAAGTCAAACATATTATCTTTTTATTTATTTATTGACACACACATCAGTTAGCGACTTTTATTGAGCATGTTCAAAATTGTAGCAAAAGAAAACACATTTTAAGATCAAAGGGAAATGGACGGCGGGAGAAGTATGAAGAATAAGGGAAACGAAGATACCAAGGTTTTGATTAAAGGATTAGGATTGAATCAAAAAGATTGGGATGTGTAAACTTTTTTGGAAACTCAGTCACAGACCAAATTCAAAAGAAAGCTAGCATTGATTCGTATGTTAGAGTTTGGCTTTTGGTCGGTCTGGCTTTGCGTGCCTTACTTCATCTTTTTCCGACTATCATTTTCACTATTTTTCTTTCTTCCAAGTCGTAGTATATAATATTCTCGTATCGCAGTAAAATGAGGGTACCTTTCACGAATTGCAGTAAAATGAGGGTCCATGCAGAGGATATTACAAAATAAGTAAGGGTCCCATCTAAAAAGGCAAAAGATGTGAAAGTGAAGAGGGGAAAAAGAAAAGGTAAATGACCAGTTAGTTTCTGAACCTAAGCTACCAAACTAATTAATGATGTTTGAAATTAGACTTGAGTTTCATTAGTTAATACAACAAGGGTGTGGCTGTGGCCACCCAACTTTATGCCTTTTATTACAGAACGTGTCTCATTATGAGGAACAGAAAAAAGTAGAAGAAAACAAGATAGTAGTATAGTATCATCAAAATCTCTATCAGTCTGGTTAATTAATTATGATATTAAAGCTAGGTTGGTTGGCTTACCATGTGACTCTGAGTGCCTGAAGAATAAGCAGATTGGGACTGGAGGTGGTGCTGAGCCAGACCATGGCTGGACAAAGACGAGCCGTCAGGTGTAGATGGCTCAGATTCATCAAGCTCGCACTCCAAATTCACACCAAATAGTCTTAGCCGTCTCTTGGAGTTACCTAATGTTGTTGATCGGTTGTGAGCCCCTGAGCCTACAATGATAATGCAAGAACGTGGGACGATAAGCTCAACAACACCATATTATACCAACTATATTGTAAATGACCAAAAAACAAAAAAGGGTCGCAATCTGCAATGCCATTTATGCCGTCCGTCAATATCTTTGATACGTGTCTGCTTATTATGTAAAGCCCTTTCTACTGGTTTTTCCTGTGTTGTCTAGATTGTGTATCATTGAAAACCAAAGTATATACATGTATGTCGTCAGTTTAGTGTCGATATATATGCCCTTGGATTCTTATCAACAAAAGGGTAGAAATAGACAAATTAGGATTTAACGCACCTGAAAGAGGCCTTAATTGTTTTTGAGATTTTCTTTTTCATTTTCATAGTAAAAAGAATATAATCTCAACAAAGAGTCAATGTATCACGCGCCAAATGGTAACTGCCACAGGTATGCGAAAATTGCCTGAAGCCACCCACCCTCGTATCCTTCCATAGGACCAGAGTTCCAAACTAATTGGGACGTGTCCCTCACGCACTTTGATGCAAGTATCCAATAATTTAAATACTAAAGATCACCAAATTTTCTTAACCCAAACGAAAAAAGAAAAAGAAAAATGGAGATAGACAGACAGTAGACACACTATACCTGCATGAAGACAGTCAGTTTGGTATGGCACACAACTATTAGTAGAAGAAACATTAGCCCCATGACCATGTTGCACACAAAAGCTACTAGAAGGATAAGGCTGGTAATGACCAGGTGATGATGATGAGGAAGGGAACAATCCTCTACTCCAGACCCCACTGTTACTTCCCTGCACAACAACTCTACTGCCGCTATCGCCTCTCCTCCTCCATCCTATAAACAACCTATCACCGTCCCTACGGTGTCGTTCAAACAACACAATATCACCTGCGTCCAGTTGCTTCTCCTTCACGTACCTGCTCCATCCCTTAGTCAACACATAGCTTTGACTGCTGTTCCAATACGAGTAACGAAACCTCCAACACTTGCCCGACTCGTCCTCGAAACTCAGCAGCAGCCCTTTGTCGCCTGAGTTACCGCCGCCGAGAGGAAAGTACTTTTCAGCCTGTTGTTTGGGGATTACTAAGCGGTTTAGCTTCCCCACGTCGCTTGGTGTCAAGGGTTTTTCGAACATGGGCTCTTTTTCTACTTCTTCCAAGAGAATCTGTTGTTGTTGTTGTTCTTCTTCTTCTTGTTCTTGCTCCTCGTCGATGTCGAGGTCATGCTTGAGATTGAAATTCAAAGGTGGGATTTGGTTTGGGAACATGGAGTATGGTTCTTGTGGATAATTATTGTTGGTGTTAATGTTAAGCCAAGTTTGGTGGTGGCGGTGATAGAGATGTGGAGACCAAGAGGAGTTGGAGTGAGGGAAGTGAGTCGTGTGTGGTTTAGAGGAAGTAGTAGTAGTATTGGTACTTTGGTTCTGTTCCATGGCGTGCTTTACTGCTTTTGCTGTTGTTGTGCCCACCAAAGGGTTTCTGGAAGGTCAGTGGAAATTTGGTTTATTGACATTTGAGAAAGAAAAAGAGAGGGAGAGGGAGAGAGAATTGCTGTGATGAACAGAGAAGAGAAAGAGTATTAGAGGAAGACGTTAAGTGGTGGTCGTAGGGTATAGACGATAGAGGCGTGCTAATTATGGGTTGGATGTGGGAACTGCGTCTGTGTATGTTTTAGAACTCCTTGATATGTAAGCTTTGCTTTGCAGGATATGACAATGAGAGAGAGAGAGATGGGAGTGGGGGTTTTCTGTTTGCAAGTACAACAGCACTTTAAGGTTTTGCGTGATGAAAAATAATCAATCATTATTTTCGGTGTAATTTGATACAGATGTCTCTCCCCCAAAAATAAAACAGCCTTTGCCTTTTATCGTCGCGCTGTGTTTCTTGGAACTTAAAGCATTGTTTCTGTTGTAGTAATGTAAAAAATTGATAATGGTAAGACGGATATATAAATATACAGCCGACGAAGCCAGAAGGAAGAGATTGGAATTGGATGGAGGTTAAGAAAATTCAAGATTAATGTTCCTTCCTTCTGGCTTCGTCGGAAATTTTCTTTACTCCTTCCAATTCCAATCTCTGTAGTCTGTTCCTTCCTGCTGGCTTCGTCAGCTGTATATGTGAATTTTACTTGTTAATAAGACTTCTTTTTATGCCGTTTTGTGGGATTAGAAACATCCCATGTTACAACATTGGCAAACAAATCAAGTCGTGGGACCATCCCGTGACGTAGTGATTAATCTGGGATCCCATCCAACGGCCGGCCTAGCACTTTGTATCTGCATACCGTCATTCAATGACCACATGCGCAAAAATGTACTCTATCCCGTAAACTTTCCCATATCCTTTTTCCTATAATATCTCAGTGAGGTCTCACAGGCCAACCTAAACTTGTTGCTAATTTGAAGCCACATAAAATATGCGAAAAAAAGAATGAAAAGTTTATTATAATTTAAATCCTGGGAAAGATTATAGGTGGAGAGAATGGCATTTTTATCACGTGCATGACAATATTATTGATGTTTGGCCATTCCATGTTATATAAAAGGTGAAGACTGTGAGCTAAAGGTCATAAACAAGAGTATAAATCCAATGAGCAGAGAAGAGACGGATAGATGAGATAAGATTTGTCCAATTGGGAGTCCCCTCTTTTTGGTCTTTGAAGCCTCTCCTCTCACACTCAAATCTGTGTCCCTATCACAAAAACAAATACATTGGTCATAGACAAACACTTGCGTTTTGGTATTTCATACTTGTATTTGGTCATTATTTTAGAATTATATGTGTCTTTTCTATGAGTTTCAGACAAAACCCACCTCAATTTCCAGGCAGATTCAGACACCCTTTTCACCCCTACAAAAAGGTGGACTAGTTGTTAATGCTGGGGACTCATAATAGAGGTTGTTGGCTTGTGTCACAAATTTTCTAATACAAACAACTAGTTTGTGTCATCTTTTCTATCCATTTATAAATGCTAACCATTATATCAATATTTGTGGCCGTGTGTACATGTTGCTCTTCGTCAATAGTGGCTAATTGTTTGAACCGTGCGATTCGCCTCAATCATGGGCTGATTGAACAAAGTCAAATGTTATAGGTGAATACAAAGTTAATGACACTTAGATCAGTCACACATGGGTTGTTAAATACTAACCATGTAGGCTCACTGTTATATTTACATGGGGAATTAATCCAGTAACACTTTATGTTGTATAATGTATTTGAAATGCCCCAAAGTGCAAATTTTGTACAAATTGCTCTAAGATGCGTGTTTGAGTCAAGTATTGACCACAAAGAAATAACAGGTTGGGTTGGGTTGGGTTGGGGAATCTGCTGCTGCTATGTGATCTGTGGAGGTTTCTGCCATAATGAAGTATCCGTATAATTTATTACGTGGAGTGGGAAGAAGACAGAATACATGAATGAGATATTTTAGGAAAGATAATGATGCAACAAATAGGACATTAAAATTTTTTCCACATTTGGGTGTTTTCAATTCCCAAGCAAAACACCACCTGGTGGTGGTGGTGTAAGACCATCCCTGAGATTTCTTCACTGAAGTCCATGACTCTCTTTTTGCCTTGAAAGTATACTTCTGTACCAACAAAAATATTATAATCAATATCTAAGCAGGAAGCTGATCGAGGTCTCTAGATAGCATCCACAATTATAATCATTATTTTAATACTATGGTTTTGGCTATTACTATAACTATGATTAGAGGCATTTGCAAATCCCAATTAATGTTTATGAATTGTAGGGTGGCTTCAACAATCTACTATATATTTGAAATTTTGCTACTAAGAATTTTTTTTGTAAATTATAGCCCAATATTATACGATCATGCCCCATGGAAATCCTGAAATAGAGATTAATTTAAATTGATTCTGCCTTCTGAATGGAACAGTTCAATTTAGCTATATAACACTTGCATAAGCTAAGAAGGATGCACCATAATCTAAAGTTGGATGCGCATCTTTATATCATGGCATCATTTGTATTTATAAAACGATATCTGAAGCAAATAATGAAGTAACAGAAGTACAATAACTGTTCCATCTCTTGATTTCTAGCATCTGTAGTATTCTCTTTTTATCATTTGATAATTAGCAGGCGAAGACAACCTTGAGCATGAAGAAGCCTTGGAAATTATCAATTTCTCCAAGGGAATAAAGTTACTAGGAATTAGCAATACATGAGTTTGGAAAAAGGATTGTTCTGACTGAAACTGATCAAACCAACTTGAGATCTGAAGCCTAGTGATCAATGTCCTTGAAGAATTTTTTTTAGTTCGTCTCGGGCTTAAATGTCACAACTAAACTCTACTAAATCTTGTTTCTTGCTGTTTGAATTCTGTGAACTTAATCTTGAAACCGAATGAGGAATTTAAAGAAGGAACGTAATCAATCAAGCAAAGTGTTGCTTATTAATTTTGTACCTCTAATGGCTCCTTGATTTTTGATTAACTCATTACCTTGAGAAATGGCAACAAATCTATTTAAGATTGGTTCAGCTTGCTCAATTTGTTTTACTGAGTGAATAAATTTTACATTTAACATTTTTTAAACAAAACACCCCATATAGATATAGGTGCAGATATTTCCTTGCCCTTGCTGATAAATTAATGATTTTTTGTGCCTTTTCTTGGAACTTGGATGCCGTACTTCTGGGACAAGATTTGATCCAAAGGCATATTTTCAGGGTTCAATTTTGGCAGGCCCTTTCTCTGTTTCATCCATTTCCTCTCTTCTCAGGGTCGGAGTTGAAGTTTAATAAAATCCAGGATTCCCCAGAAGTCTGAAGGTGTAAAGTGGCCATCATCAGAATATAGAATTGAGAGACACTACGTGGACATTAAATATGCCAAGTTCAATTGTTTATTTTTTTGTTTTTTGACAATCACAGAATGGGCAAATACGATATATTTAAAAGGTAAGACTCTGATGTTGGATTAAAAAAAGAAGAAGAAAACATTACTATATAGTATACATACTGTCTGTCCTAATATGGAGAACTCACAACTTCGTTTGAAGGGGTGATTAATCAGTTGAATCATGTAGATGCTAATTACTAAAATTCGGAAAGGACTATCCTAATGTGGAAAGTTATTTTGCTTTAGAAAAAATCAGAGAGCACTGAAACTTTGCCTTGATTTGCCTTTAAGTAGTTGAGTCAATTGCTCAAGATGTAATTGTTAAAGAAATTACGATAATTTTATTAATAAAATGACTTAAATACAAGACTCAAAACACACCAAACGTAAACAAAAAAATGAAAGAATGAAGAACAAAACCCAGACACACACTACACACTACACTTTAGGACGCTTTTCTCTCTCTTTTTGTGATGATACAAAATGGTGCTAGGATTGCCTATTTATAGGCATCCATCACCGAGAAAGCTCTATATTTCCAAGTTGCCTACTTGTAACAAGTTGCAAGAAAGCTCTATATTTCCAAGTTGCCTGCTTGCACGGTTTTTTCCTTTTTTTTATTACAAATCTAGAGTTTTCTTAGATTTAGAATTTTCTACAAATCTCTAAACTTAGTTGGTGTTTTCTAACACTCCCCTCACCAACTAATCTCTTCAAAGTTTTTCTTGAGATTATCCCAAGCTGCTCGCAAAATTCTTCGTATTTTATTCCGCTGAGACCTTTTGTGAATATATTTGCAACTTGGTCTTCTATTTTGATGTACTTAATTTTTATATCGCCTTTGAGAACTTTTTCTCGAATATAATGATAATACATATCCACGTGTTTTGTTCGTGCATGGGATCCTGAATTCTCCGCTAGTCGTATTGCTGACTAGTTATCACATAATACCTCTACCGAGTAGTCTGTTGGTTGATTTAGATCTTTTAATAACTGTATGAGCCATGTGTATTCTTGTGCTGTCATTGCTGCAGCTCTATACTCGGCTTCTGTACTTGACAAAGACACCGTTGATTATCTCTTACTACATCAAGAGATTGCTCCTGAGCCAATGTTGAATATGTATTCGTTTGTTGATCGTCTTATGTCACAATCTCTAGCATAGTCAACGTCGCAGTACTCCTTAACCTGACACGTAATATCTCTCTTATATAAGAGATCATGGTCAATAATATTCTTGACATACTTTAAGATTCTTCGTACTGCTTCCCAGTAAGACTTCTTTGGATTTTGCATATATTGGCTAACAACTCCAACTGAGAATGTGATGTCTGGTTGTGTCATTGTGAGATAAATTAGACTGCCCACGAGCTGTCTTTACATCATGTTATCTTGTAAGTCTTTTCCTTCTGTAGCTTGAAATTTGGCATTTACCTCCATTGGTGTTGATATTGGCTTGCAATCTAACATACCAAATCTTTCTAGAAGATCTTGTGCATATTTCTGCTGACATAAAAACAATCCATTTTTTGT
>JANVCL010000005.1:34206482-34221723 GCA_026546855.1 Erythroxylum incrassatum | reverse complement strand
ATATATAGATCATCTCATTCCGAGTTCTACACAAAGAGTTATGCCCCTTGCACTAAAGTATGTTCAATTGAGTTTTAACAAAAATCCAGATTTTGAACTCTTCACTAACAACATTTAATTCCTCATGCTTGGCCCATCATTTCTAGTGCAATGCTCATCAATTACCCATATTCTAACTCCCTTTCAACTTTGCATCATTCATAGCCAAATTTTTATCCATTATACTAGTAACAACACATACTCATATATATACATCCATCATCAATTTCCTTCACACAATCACTTCAATTCCACTTTCATTTCATATCTAACTCTCTTACCTAAATCCTTCACATTTCAAGACACCAATTAACCCCCTTTCATTAGTTTACACCAAACACAAAATCATAGTAATTCATCAAGAAAACATAACAAAACCCATTAAGTATCCAAATGAACATCATTTACTCATATAATCCAACATTATATCCCTTCCTAATCCATTCTTAACATTTAACTCATCCAATACTCTCTTTTATCAAGATCATCTTTTTCATTGCACTTCTTCATCAATTCCTACCTAATTCAATTCAAGAACTCACTCACAACAAATCAAGAGCTACTAATTATCATGACCCCAAAATAGGGCATGGATCAAGATCCATTTGTAAGAGCATTCTACACTCATCCATGCATCTTTTGATAACTAATTCATCTCCAACCCTTTCTATACCCTTACATGTAAGTACCACTCATGCAACACATACATAACAAAATATGAACAAACTTTATCATCATTCATGACACAACATAAACCTTGCACTATCAAACATCACAACTCAAGAAATCCTCATTTTAGCTTGAATTAACCAAGTCTATAACATGAGAAGCAAGAACTTACTTGATTAAGCTTCAAACCCTTCAACCTCTCACTAAACCCTAATCTCCAAGCATCCCATATTCTTCATCTAGAAGGAGGTAAAGCTAGGTTTTCTTCTAACATCTTGAAGAGGACAACAAGATGGAAGTAGAAAGTATAAGATGGAGCAAGGTTTTAAGCCAATAAATTACCAAAGCATGAAGGAGATGAAGAGAGGGATGGGAGTCACGAAATTAAGAGAGAAAAACACTCAAAATACAACTCCAATGGCCCTTGAAAAGTGAGTGTCGTGAGTGGTTAAGAAGAGTCTAGAAAATGTGTCAAAAAGATGGTTTAGTGGCATAGCTTGGCAAGTGACACATGTCACTTGCCATTTGTCCTATTCTCATGCATTCCATTAATTACTCTAATTAATCAAACCCATTCCAAATGTATGACACTTGTCAAAAATTCATATAGCCAAATATCCCAAAATTCAATGCTATTTGACAGTAATTTTTACTGCCGATTAACAATTGGTCTGCCACTCGGCATTTTTCCTAGTCCAAAATTTACCTCGAAAAATTCCATAAAAATTTCCTAAAATTCTCCAAAAATTGCCAAATCAATAATTTCACTTTCCAAATTAATTTTCAATAACCATTTTCAATAACCATTTCTCACAATTCTCAAAACAATCCCATTTATTACCAATTATACCCGAAAAAATTCAATTGAGTGCATGATCAATGATTTAAATGTGTGCAATAATCAAATTCACAAATATATATGCCAACATGATGCATTTTGTCTTAATCTCACTTAAGACCACATGTACTAAATTCAAAATGGTCAAAAATGAAATTTACCAATATTGCCCCGAGGATGTTCGTTAAACGGACTCACATGTCCGTTAAACGGACATAGACTAGCCAAGCAATCCAAATTCACCCGAGAAGGTCTGTTAAACGGACCTGCATGTCCGTTAAATGGACATGAATCACCCAAATTGTTCCAATTCACCCGAGGCTGTCTATTAAACGGACTTCCATGTCCGTTAAACGGACATGACTCACACAAACCCTCTTCAAAGTCTCTGGTCTCACACTCATTTTTGACACACTATACTCTTTGAGCTCACTCATATCACATTTTAGGGTTCCAACCCTTCATAAGGGAACAGGATATTACATAATGCACCCTGGTTTAACCTTCTGTGGGAGAACTCTTTGAATCGTAAAGCATTAGTGATCACCTAGCTAGTCATCAAGAATAGAATCAAAACCAAGAGTAGTTGGTTGGATCGTTTGATCCTACGTATGTTTTGTGTAAAGAAGCAGAAGAAGACAGGGATCATTTGTTCCTTCAATGTAGATATTCCAAAGTTGTGTGGATCATAATCAT
This sequence comes from Erythroxylum incrassatum, assembly GCA_026546855.1. NCBI lineage: Eukaryota > Viridiplantae > Streptophyta > Magnoliopsida > Malpighiales > Erythroxylaceae > Erythroxylum > Erythroxylum incrassatum. Next base: position 34,219,481 of record JANVCL010000005.1, on the reverse strand, counting down.
GCATTTGTTAGTTGATTATAGTCCTTCGTATGACTAGATAGTAACTTTTAACTAGATTATAAGTACTGCTAAGTAATAGAAGTAAGATGGAGCACTTTACAAGACAACTTTCACAATAATATTCTATTCTCTATAGAAAGAAAGGAACAAGAAGATCTACAGGGGGAAGTAAACAAACATCAATTAGCTGAGGAAATAATTAATTGGATCTAAGCCATAACAATTGCAAGATTAGCCTATCATAGCCTATTTACTGGAACAAAAGGAATTTGTAGTCTATAAAATGGAATCTAGCTACTTGTGCTAATTAATATAATCATTTTGGTGAATTCATTGTAATTTTTGGGATAGCTTTGCTATGGTTAATGAAATTTTTATTATGTTTTTTTTAACTCTCCAATCCTAAGCAGATCCCCAAACCATTACCTTATATGATGATGAGATCATATAAGGAATATTGTCGACATTTGGAGGCTTAGACTAATAAAACCGCTAAGGTATTTGTATGGCTATACTTAAGATAAACAGGTATCAATCTGCATGGGAATCATGTACAGAAGAAGTACTAAATTGGAAGACATGAAATACTATAGCACAAACCAATTTCCTTCATATAATTTATTCTAAGCTTAATGGTCTATCCTAACAAACACAAGGAAAAAATTTAAAGTTTGATGTTATAACTCTCTAAGTTTGATAATTACATGAATGACTACTCAATCAAGCTGCCCAACTTGATTCTAATTTCAAAAGATATATTGACCAACATTATTGTGGACCAGACTTCTCTAAGAAGTAAAGAGAACTATAAAAAGTTTAAGAAAAGCTTAAAATAATTAAGTCAAAATATGGCTAAAAAACAATCTAAAGCTAATATTAACCATATCCCTTGACTCATGCGACCTACTTATAACACTCCATCCTATCCTAAAACTACTGACTATAGAAAATTCTTCAATTTGTCCTATCCATTATTCAGATGAACCCTTACAAAACCATCAAAACCTTTCAAGCCAACCTTGCCTACAAAAGACATTATGTTAACCTTTAAACCTTTACAAATCAAAACCCCACCAACTTTTCCACCACAAGAAAGATATTCCCAAGACACAACAAAAGAACCTATGCCCAACTAAGAATTCATAGTTACCCTTCAACCAAATTCAGATAGTTCTGAAAGTCACAATAAAAACCAAGATTCTGAATCTTTTACTAAAAGCTTTAAACTGCTTGCATATCTCTCTCAGATAACTCAAATAATGAAGGTTGTTCCACACTCTTCTCAACCACATGTAGAAGTTGAACAAGAATTTGAAGATTTTGAGCCAATGATTGAACCAGTAAGACCATAAGTAACGCCTATCTACAAACCTACTTTAGGACCATGGTTCAAATGTTCCGCCAATAAAATAGAGAGATCAACTACATGAATTTAGTGCTTGGATAGATTTTCAATGTACTCCCTTCTAATCTTTGAAGGTTAGTTGTTGTCTGCTCTTCACTAATCCACAGATAGCCATTATTTGTCTTCTACTCTATAATCACATGTAGCATCAATTTTCTTCCTTATTAATGAACCTGTCGCTACTACATTAATGGTACCTCTAGTATATGGATTTATTATATTGTAGAATGATTGCAAAAGGAACTCTTTAGGTAAGTTGTGGTGTGGGCAACTCCTTGAATATTTGCCAAGATTTGTACAATGATTCCCTTTCACTTTGCTAGAATTTTTTTTATCTCCTTTATAATCATAGTAGTCTTTTTAAAAAGTAAGTATTTAGCCAAAAAGGCTTATACCAAATGCTCCCAAATGGTCTTTTTTTGGACTAAGATAATTAAACCACACCTTGGCTCGATCTTTAAGCGTGAGTAGGCATAACCTTATCTTTGATGCATCCTTTGATAACCCATTATACCTAAACGTATTGCATATTTCCAAAAAATTGGCCAGATGAGTAATAGGATCATTATTAGTTAGTCCATAAAATTAGACATTGATTTACGACATATTTATTAGGCTGGTTTAATCTCAAAAGTATTTATATACACTAGTGGTTTTGTGATCCCTTATTGGTTAGCATTGAACCTCGACCTTATAAAGTCCATGAGGGTTCTTTGCTGACCTTTTTGGTTCCCTTCTTCAAGCATTGATCTCTCTATATCTTTATGGAGTCTTGCTTTTTAAATCCCCTTCTCTTGTTTGGTGATTCCAAAAATTTTGGTGTCTAAGATTTTACTTGAACTTATTGTTGTTCCTGCTTTCATACGCTTACAATCACACAAGCAAAGTTTTAAAATCCATATTTTTCTAAAAGGAAGTGTTAAAATTCATAAATCAATGTAACTCAAACTGCACTACGCTAGATACTAACTTATCAATCCCTAAAAACAACATAAAAAACTTGTTGAAGTTTAGTTTCAACTTATTTATACCACAATTATACGGATCACATCTTATAATATAAAAAAGTATTATTCCTATGAGTATTGCATTAGTCACCTAACAATTCTTGTAATACTTTACTTAAGGTCAAAAATATGATATAATTAAAAAAATTATAAAATTAGATAATTAAAATTTTATAATTGAATAATTAAACAACCAATAGTGGAATTATTGATTAATCAATTATAAAAACTTAGGAATTACTTCTCCTTGTTATGTTCACTTGACCTTCTAGATTTAATAATACTCGTCCTTAGATATTCAGTAGTTATGATTTCCCTCTTTTAAGATCTAACCAATTAATCTTAATTAAAATAGATAAGAATTAAATTGTTACCTCTCGTTCTATCAAAAGTCTTATTAACTATCTAACTGGATTTGTAGCTATTCTAAGTTTAACTAAAAAACAATTAAGATCTATCTTTAATTGCCTATTAATTTGATATTTATAGGTCTATTATGGTACCAGCTCACACTATGCAACACAACACAGATAATTCAATCTAACCTCTCAATTCAAATCAAAGATAAAACAATAAACATCACAAAGTGTATGTCTATTAAATCAAGAATGTAAAGTTTCACAAATAAATCAAGATTAATCCCTAGAATAAGTTTAGCAGTCCATAACTAAAACTATATATGCCAATTGATTCATCTCTAACATTAAAAACTAATAAGGAAAGAAAAGAAAAGAACGGAAGGTTGATTTCTGAATGTTTTCTCTTTCTTGTCCTTGAAATGGAAAAGTCTACATCTTTTGCTCTTTAGGAATTTTCTCTCTTTGCTCTCCTCTTTTGTATTTTCCATTTGTCTCTTGTGTTTTTCTTTTCCTTTTAAATTTTTTGATTCTTCTAGGGTTCTTTTTAGGGTTTCCACACATTTTTTTGTTTCAAAAATAACCTTGGATGATAAAAAATACAAAAATCTTGCAACATGGAATTTTGGCGTTTGTATGATTGTGCATTGACTTCATATGCAGTCTTTATCACAATCGTGAATGGATACATGGTCATCACAGGGATCCTTCAACTCTCCAACATGCACCCTGCATAATCGTGCATAGAGCACAATTGTGACTATTTCCTTTATCCATCTTCTCCTTCATTTTTCTTAGAATTTCCAATCTCCACTCATCATCAAAACACATTAAATATCCCCTAAAGCATGTATTTAGATCTAATTCTCACCCTAATAAAAAATTAAAGAGCACACAAAAACTAGCAAAGACATATATCTAAATCTTAAATATATGATTAACACCTAAGAAAATACTTTAAAACACATTTTACAACCTATAAAACACATCATAATTGACCCTTATCAATAGTTCATATTTTTTAAACTTAATTATACTAAAATAGAGGAGTATAAGAGTGATTTAGAAGAATTCCCTACTTAGTTAGTCAACCATCTCCCTCGAGAATTTTTCTCATTCATATTAGTACAAACAATTATCTATACCTATCCAAGAGTAAGAGTACCCACATTCTATCTATAACCTTTAAGTATGTACACAGATTAATCTTTTATAAAATTATTGGGAGGAGAGAGAGAAATAGTTTGGTAACCCTTATGGACATATTTTAGCTGTAGTGTAGGCCAGATAGGAGACTCTGTAACCTAGGTTGCTACTTTTTTGAATATCTAGAACAAATAGGCATTAGAAAGAAGGGAGCTATTTATGGAATGACTTATTTGAATCGGTCAGAAAGAACTTAAGTAGAATTGATACTCTGCTAGGTAGATATTTGGATTGTCACATAGTTGTTATTGACCTTAACATGCTTAGATATATAAGACATTAAACCTTCATCATAGTGGTTAATATGTGAGAGAATTGATAGGACCATCCACTACTTATAGACTAAGTAATAGCAACAAAACTATAAGTAATAGTTATATACCTACTTCTATTATATCAGGCTCCTATAGCTACCTTCACCATCGTTGATAGCATCTTTTAAGGAAAATGATAAGGATGAATGAGCTAAAGATTAATCTCCTATTCTCTTTTCTTTTCTTTTCCTTCATTAAGTTTCATACATTTTGAATGATTTTGTTTTTCCTTTGTATCTTAAAACTACTTGTTATGTAACTTTCCTTTCAACTGAGTATTTCTTTCATTTTATGTAATTTCAATTTTATTTTTGATTTATCTTGGTTTTTCATCTTTGTAGTGTTTACAAGGAATGAATAGTCCTATAGGTAAATTGTATTTACCTTAGACCATAAGTTATATATAGGGCATAGATAAGTTTATTTTTCTTCTTTATCTTTACTCCTTTTTGTAATTTTATTATCCTTAAGTTTTTCTTTCACAGTTCATATTTTTTACGTTGAGGATAATGTACAAAATAAGTGAATGAGGAAAATAATTATTTTTTAGTGCTATTTACATTGATGAATTAATTTCATCACAATTTGCTTAACAAGCAAAAATTCTTTTTTTTCATTGAAAGAACAATTAGGACGATTCATTAGAGCTTGATTGTTTGTAATTTAATTAGTTTAGATAAATCATTTAAAACTAACTTTGTTTTATTTGATGCAATAATTTGAAAATGGATGCTTAATTTTTATAGGGAAACTTTTATATAATCCAGGTACTGTGTATGTGACTGTGTAAGTTAGCAAAAATACTCCCTAGATAACAACGATCCTAGAAATTATAATATTTCACAAAATCGATCTTCAATTAAAAGATTCAAAACCAGAATATGGAAAAGGAGCTTTACCTTAGTGGGTTGGTGGTGAAAAAACAAAACAAGATTGTGACAGGGTGGCAAGGAAGCGAGGCAGCATGGGGATGCACCAAATGGGTTACAGGAGGGAGTTCAAAGATTGGAAGAGGACAGTGAAGGATACAGGGGATGGTGAAGTGGATTATAGGTCGGTGACCGCCGAAAGAGTGGTATGAGAGAGAGAGAGACTGAATTCTAAATGTAGGGGAAGAAAGTAACATAAGAGAGGGAGAAAAGGTAGGGGAAAGTCACACAGGTTAACCTAGACTAAAATAACATCATTTTACTTCATAAAAAAAAAGCCTTAGCCTAAAACAATGTTGTTTTGCTTTACCCTAAAACAATGTCGTTTTGCTTCTAAAGAAAAATGATGTCATTTAAATTTTAAAACATGATCTTAAGCCCAGCCTAAGGCCCGATATGTTTTAAACCATCAGTGCAACATCCCACTACCATAATATATGTACCCAAACATCCAAGGACATTAAAGTATATATCCTATGATAATGGTATGTTAGAGCAAAACAAATAGCCAACTTACATATGGCATCATCTAACATAATTAAAAGTCACCAAAATTTAACACCATTCATTGCATTCATTGACAAAAGCTTACACTGTATTTTCAATCCTTATATAAGTTCTAGACAAGAAACTACAAAAAAATTTAAGCTACAACTCTTTTGATGTCAACTGATAGACCTCTGAGCCATAACTTAGTCCAAAATGTTCCTCTAATCCAGTTTAAGAAACTAGGTCTCCTATCTAGTACCTGAAAAGCCACGTTGCAATTTTTATGAGTTTTTTGAACTCAATAAGTAAACCATCATTGATGATTTCACCCAAGGCAAGTACACAAATTCACATATTTCACATATATTTATTCAGAACATGAATAATCCAAATACTCACATTATCATGGCACATCATGTTATCATTGCAAATCCATAACCATATAGATATTTATACAAATAAAAATGCATATGAGACTTTAGATTCATTATTATTATTTTGATTAAGTGCTTTTCATATACAAATACAGATACTGGCCCATTAGGCTCAGTCAAAAATAGAAATCACAGAGCGAAGTTCTACGTGTAGAATACTAAGCTTAAAGCTCTTTTAGACTGGCTACTCTGATCACAACACATTTATCTAAGCATGCATTTAATGAAATGCATCAAATATAGAATATGCCATGTAAAGCAGGCATTCATAATACACAATTAAAATCTCATAGTCATCGGTTCTAAGTCCGGCATTCAAATTTCGTTGATAATATAAATATCTTTTAAAATTCAGATGCAATTAGAACACTTCCAATACATTCCCAAATATTAGACTCCTCGGATCTTAAGTTTGAAATTCATAAACAAATCACAAATAGCTAATAATTGGAAGTTAAACAAATTCAATCAATCTTAGGAAAGTCATCTAGGTTGACGCTCCAATATGGTATTGCCTTGATGCTCCGGCAATGTCTGACTGGCGTCCAATATGCTCCTCTATATCATAAAATGCACATTGACATATATCACATTTTTGCACAAATGTATAAGTATTCCTTTATGCACATATACGTATAGAAAATATGCATAATTCATGTTCGATGACAATCTCGGGTATCTTATCATGATTCTTTTTACCATATCATTTATATATCAAAACCCTTATAAATATAATTTGCATTCCAAAATAACCAAGTCACGGGCGTACAACCATAACACATGACTATGCATACCAATAAAAAAATTCATGGTCGTGCAGTCCAAAATAAATAAGTCACAAGCGTGAAACCTTAACTCACGCTCTTGCATAGCAAAAATTCACAGCTTTGCACCCTTAACTCACAGCCGTGCACACCCAATCTCTAGAATAAATTTCCAGATTTTTTTCTCATCCTTTCCATCCCACATTTATCACTCAATCTCTCCTAATTGATTTCAGATGGCTATAATTTTTGGTGGAGATGTAAAACAATTTTTTTCGAATCTAATTGTTTAAGAATCAAATCATTTGGATATTAGGTGAAGAAGTTACATCAAATTGAATGACAAATGTTCAAAAATAATCATTTTTCAGAAAACTTGAAAGTCACGCACAATACAAAAATTGAATGACATATGTTCAAAAATAATCATTTTCAAAAAACTTGAAAGTCTTTATCAAAGAAGTCGTGATCATGAGCTGTTCGGTGAAGAAGAGAAGGAAATTCTTCTGATAAAAGTTGCGAATCGCGATTGCGACCTTTATCAGAAGAATTTCCTTCTCTTCTTCACCGAACAACTCTTCTTCTTCTCTCCTTCTTTCTTTCATTATTTCCCAAATTTACTCACTCCTAAATCATCTATTTTGCTTTTCCATATTCAATACAATGTCTAAACAAATCAAATTCAAGTTTACTCTTCAAACATAAAAAATTTGAAACTTCATATTCACTTCCTCTCCCTACTGTTTTTTTTCCAGATTTTTTATTCTCACTCCAATCTTTTTCAATTAACACAAATGACACTCAAACCAATTCTTCTAACTTCATTTTAGCTTAACGACACAAAACAAATAAAAAATCCAAGGTTCACACCTAAACATCAAAAATCCGTTCCTCATAAATGCAAATTCTAATTTTTGCATTTTATTCTCTATCTACTTTCATCTGATGCATTCTTTTCCATTTTTCTACACTTTCATTTAATCAAAACCCAACATTTTATCAACTCTATACCCCGACCTCACCAAATCTTCATTTCATATCATTAAACTCATTTAAATTCATTTCTATTACCACTCCACCGATTCACGCATGACAGTAAAAACAACCATATTCGGATTCTCTAAACCAAAACATAGTATATATATTCCTACATCAACTTTCATGAACTTTTGCATATCCAAAATAGAACCTATTTCATACTATTTTTGAACAATTCCTATTTCACAAATCCTTCATCTAATTCATTCATCACTGCTACACTTCAATTACTCATGAATAAATTCATGTACAAAATCAACAATAGTAAAACATCATCATAGTCACTTACTTGATTTATCAATTAGTTCTAGCAGTGGGAGGTAACAATTTGCTATTCGGGGATGAAGAACAGGGAAAAGAATTTCGGTGTTAAGTGATTCAGTGAAGAACAAAAGCTACAGTATTCTCTTCCTAACCAAAACATAATAATATGTGTATTCTTTGCATGTCTTACATTGTCACTGTTCAATACTGCCACATGTCACAATTTAACTGGTTATATTTCCTAGTCCAAAATACCCCAATTTTTCAAAAATTTCTTAAAATTTACCAAAAATTTTGAAATAATCAAAATACTCTCTGAATAAATTTTCACCATAAATAATTCATAATTCAAATTTTAATCGTATTTATAAATCAATTATACCTGAAAATGTCAATGAATGCATGTACAATCATATTCATGTGCAAAAATTAATATTCTCATATATATGCATGCCATATTCAGCTTAAACATGATATGCATTTTCAAATTTCTCATAATACACTATTCTAGCCTTGACATGGGTAACAGGATGTTACAATTAGGGCCTAAGTCCTGGTCAACCTTAGTCTGGCCTGTTGAACTCAGGTCAACTTGGGCCTAGGCCCAAATGCCTTCCCTAGGTATTGGAACTAAAAAAATTGGTAGATAATTCCTAATATTCTAATTTAAGAGGATTCAAAACTTTAGTTACAACCTTATGATGATTGGTTCAAAACCAAGATTTTATTTTAATTCAATTATCTGTTATTTTGTGTTCTTATATTTTATGACTAATTAATATTGATTACTCTGAAAAATTAATTTGACATTGATTATTCTATAATTATCCATGAATTCAATGATATGCAGATATCATGAAAGATTGGTACAAGTAGTAAATAGGTTATTTATGAATTTACATGTTTAACTTATGAGAAATAAGAAAAAAATTGAATAATTATAGCTATCTCAATTGTTTGATTTAGTGTTTAGTTTTTTTCCCTAAGCATATTGTTATCATTTTATTAATATGGAATGCTATCATACCTAATCAATTTATGGTATGTTTTGGTTTGAATGTTGGGTTTAAACTAATTAATTTAGGAAATTTAAGAATTATTATGGCTATCCTAATATGCTTTGGACTAAATACTTGAAAAAATTCTTTTTAGACCATGATCAATATTTTAATTGGATGTGATATTTCCCTTAAATCATAGTTAATTAAAATTAAATTTCTTAATCTTTACTTTCAGTACATTAATTTGATTCCTTGTTAATTTTAGTTTATTAGTTAACCAGTCATAATCTCCCATTTTGTTTGGAAAATTGAAATTAAGAAACTAGTTATTAGTTCTCTTGAGAGTTAATCTGGTCTATGGCTATTACAAGAGTTCAGTAAATCAAAATTAATTTTGAGGACTTTGGCACCCCACTCAAGTACTAGTAATGACTCTTTTCCTATTGCCTAACCTTTAATTTAGGTGGTATTGATGAATTGGATTTGAAATAAAAGAAAATAAACTAAAGATAAATAAACATAGTCAAAAGACTACAATAGAAAAAATGTGAAAAATTAACTAGTAAAATAAACGATAATTAGAATTTGAATCCCCCTAGGACTTCTCATGTAGTTATGATTTCACTAATCAATTTATTCATAAGTTCATTTGATTATGGAAATTTCTTGATAATGGTAATTAATTGAAATCTTTTTTAAATAAAACCCTACAATTGCACTAATGATTTATGAATTTTAATATTAGGTTTGCTCAAAATCTAGGAGATTTATATTGACCTATCTCTAGATTTGCATGTAAATTATTTTAATTATGCCAGATTTATTCCTATATTGGATTTCTTGATCATAATTATATGAAATCATACATAAATCAACATACTCGCAAATTTAATTTAAGAGTACATAATTGAATCTCAATGAAATCAAAGAATAAATTAAAAGTGACTATAATATCCATCCCATAGTTCATCTAATCCAAGTACCATAAAGAATGTGATTCATAATCATATTCAACAAAGCCACAAAGAAAAAAAAACCCAAGGACAACATGATTGAAATCCCTAAAATTATTTTAAAAATCAATTTAAATTGATGAAAATATGATCCAAAGGGAATCCTTGGTTATTTCTCTTTCTTTGTGTTGTTCTATGGAGTTTTTTGATGTTTTCTTGGACTCTCCTCTTCTTTTATCACTCAATATTATCATTTTAAATTTGAAATTCAAATCTATCAAGATAAACAGGCTTCAACTTGAATGTGTTAGTGATGGTGTTCTACAAATTAATTTGTAACACTATTCAGAGCTAACATGTGTATAGAGATTAAAATGTACGGTCAATATGGCCTTTTTACTATTCAACGTAGATGTGTTTCTTGTCCTGTGCTCTGCAGGAAACACTCAACAAACCTCTAAGCTCGCTAACATGGCCATGTATACTATCATACACTTCATAAGTCAATCAAAATAGTTCCAAAATTATTCCAAACCTGTTTCAGTTCATATCTTTTTCCTCTAAGTGAATGAAACAGACCTAGAAATAAAATGTGAACAAGTTAATTACCACAATCAATAAAAATACTAAAATAAACAAACAAAATGCACTATATATGGGACTAAAAATATTACTAAATTACTATTTATCAACTTCTCCACATTGCATTTACTTATCCTTAAGAAAATAATAGTTCTAATTCATTAAATCTTTTACATATCCACCTTTTATTCATTACAAACTATTTATTCACATTTCAAACGTTATATTAAAAATTAAATCAAAATACAATTATAATCAAATAATCATATAATCAATTTTTCTGAAGCCAAAACCACAAATGATATTTTGATCACCTTATTGAAATCAAGTTCCCCAGAATTTAACACCTTAACACCAAGGATTCACTTAATTTACTGAAAGTGTTTAGGGTGATCATCAATGAAACTCTCAAATCAATACACAAAAGGAATCTTAACCATAGGCTTGCTAGTATCTCAACCACTATAAATTAAATTAGAGACAAAAATCAAAAGGTCTTTCAACCAAGGTGTAATAAGGTTTAGATAAGTGACCACGCGTCGTAATGCTAATAAAAATTAAAGTAACTAGACTACTATTGTAGCAGTGGCGAGTCTAGGTCGATCCTACAGAGAGTGTGTATAAAATTTATGGAATGAAATTAATCAATGTTTGGGAAAAAGGGGGGTTTTGGATTTTTAAAAGAACAAAATAAAATAAAACTATCTAATAAAAAAATTAAAGAAAACATGCAATAAAAGGATAAATGTTTTGGTTCAATCTCGGCCTACACCATAATTAAGCATATTTCATTAATTTGTTGTCCTTTAACCTCTCCTATCAATTATTAATCGTGGGCTAAAAATTAACCTGAGTTTTCCCTTAGGTTTTGTTTAATCAAGATACGATCGTTAATTAAACCTAACCACCGAACAACCTAGAATACGATCTCTAGATTTAATTAGGCAGTAGCATTACGAATTAGGAAAACTAATTAATCAAGGCAACAACCACATATGATGTGTCATTTAATCTAGGTCATGTTATCCCTAATGATTAAGAATCATTAATCGCTACTCATGAATATCAACATAACAGTTACAGATTATATCGAAATTCTAGCAATGAGTTTGCAATTAGTATTTCAATGAATGCATTAAAATTATCAAATCACAATACCCATCTGGTTCATACACAGATAACTGAATAATAACAAAACTCTGATTATCCATACACAATACTCAAATCAATTAAAATAGGATAACACAATCAATTTCTAATGAGAAAAAGAAACAAAAAATAATAAAAATTACTTAACCTAGGCCGTCGGCGTCGATGTTACCTTCGAACTGGCTCCAGGACGTCTAGCTCTTCATGGATCTTTCCCGATAAATTGCTTCAACCCCATCCAATTCCCTACTTAAATACCCCTTAGTTTCTTCTCACTATCGCATGCTCCTCATAAAATTTACAGTTCATTGACAAGAGAATTTAATGTTGGAGTTTAAGCACCATTTACTGCTCATGCTTTTCATCTCTGCGCCTCCAGCTTGTAGCTCCTCTCTCACGCCCGCAGCCAGCCAAGCCAAGCCGCAGGTGTGACCTAGCTCCCTCTCCAAAAATACTACGGGCCCGTTTGGTTGAGCTTTTGTCAGTAGAGCTTTTCTGAGAAGAGCTTTTTTTAAAAATAGCTTTTTAAAAAGTGCTTCATACAGTAGACTATTTGGCAACATAAAAATAAAAAGCACTTTTATTAATTTTAACTATATTTTATTTTATTAACACTTTTTTAAAAAATAATAATTTTTAAAGTACATCAATATACAAATTACCATTTTGTAGGAAATAATTTAAATATTAAAACATGTAAAAAAGTTAAATAATAAATGGAAAATAATAAATTTATTTAGTAAGTAATATTTTTTAAAGATTGTATAATTTCAAAATACATATAAAATGACATATGATTCATATCAATAATTATTCAATGTATTTAATATTATAAACAAAACTAAAATAAATCATTTATATGAATTTCTCTCTTTTTTATTAAATTATTTTAATAAAATTTAAATAATATATTTCATATAAAATTTAAAACAAAACTAAAATATATTTCATATTAGAAGAAGATAGAAAAAAAGGCAACTTCGAAACTGGAATGATATGCTTATGCTCTTGCAACTGAAGGTTCTTATCGGCCAAATGTCCTTTGGTTCGTGCATATGGGGCTATACGTTTTGATGCCAAGGCTGACATATCATCAGAATGGGAGGCC
>JANVCL010000005.1:34190156-34206382 GCA_026546855.1 Erythroxylum incrassatum | reverse complement strand
CGTTTTATTTATCTTTTTTTTACAAAAACGACAACAAAAAAGGAAAAAAAAACAGAAACAAACAACCTCTAAACGAATCATTTAAATCTCTAAATGGCATCAATATAGTTCAATTTAATTTTTTTTTAATTTCTAAAATTTTGTTAAATAAAATTATAATATAAAGTAAAGCTACAAATTTACTAATTTTTCAATTTAAAATAAACTTCTTAATTTCTAAAATTTTGTTAAATAAAATTAGAATATAAGTGAAGCTACAAACATACTAATTTTATGTAAAAAGTTATCATTTAAAAAATACATATTTGACCTCTAAATGACTGTTAAGTAGCTTATTAGTCACACAGGAGTAACTTGATTGTCAATTAAAACGTATAAAAAGTTAAATTTAATTAATCTCTTTCTTCGATTTAGTTGTTATAAAAAAATTGTGATTAAAATTTATTCATGAATAATAAAGATAGATTTTTAATAAAATAAAATATTTTATTTAATGATACTAATGGCATTAATAATTACCCAAAATTTGGCTATATAATTGGATGCTTGTTATAAACAAGGACCCGAAGACAGAATATGTAAACTTTAGCTCGGAACTTGACTACAACCTCATCATTGGAAACTTTATTTAAATAAAATAGTTTCTATTGGCAGCCTAAGGTAGCTTACCTGTATTTGCCTCTTAAAAGAGATTAACTCAATAATAAACATTTAATTTTTCTTATTAACGCTGTTTATATTTCTTTCTAACTTTTCTTTTATGTGTGTTGGTTATCGTGTAATGAACTATGGTAAATTGATTAAACAACGAATTCTATGACTATAAATCCTTGAGATTCCAAAGTGCGCTATTACGAGGGGAATAAATAATTTATTTGTAAACCATTTTTTTTATATATTTTAGTTTAAGAATTTGTCTGAGTCCCACGAGGCGTTAGAAACGAGAGGGCGAATAGGGCAATGCAGGCGTCGTTCATTAATAAATTAGATAATTATATTTTAATTGTTATATTATAGTTGTGCTGTGTTGAAAAGTGATATAGAGAAGTGTCACATTCGATATGGAAACTTCATTTTATTATGTGGTCATGTGCAGCTAGCACAGATATTCTTGTTTGTGTTTCGTCATGGAATATGGGAGAATCATATTATATAGACGGAGAGTGGTTTATTTGGGGCGACTAAGCATATCAATCACTTAAATCTCCTTTTATTCTCTGTCAGGAGGAGCCATGGCAACCACTTCGTTTATCTCTTCAATTTCTAGAAGGTAAAGAACCAGCTATTTCCTACGACTTTGTTTTTCCTTTCCCATACATGTTCTTTTTTTTTGTCTTCCTGTTGGTCATCTCATGATGATAAATACACAACTGAGATCAATTTTTTTAAGTGGATTTCAATTAGCTGAACCTGGGAATGCTGTTTTTGTTCATATGGCTTAGGAGTTATTAAGGAATTTTTTTGCAATTCCTGGCCTTCCTTTTCCTTTTACTTTTCTTATTGTCTTTGTTATGGAGACAAAGAGGTTTTTTACTCAAATGTATTGTGCATAACTTCTCAAATGTTATTTTCTGAATTTCATTAACTTGGGATCTGAATAACTTGTGAAAGTTTCTGTTTACAAAATAATCATCTGATGCGGGGACTGTTTTATGGCATTTTCAAGTTTGGAAAGGGACTTTGGGTTCATATATTAGTAGTTAATTTCCTCTCTCTCTTTAGGGTGATGCACTCAAGCTTCATATGTCTACTTTTCATCTGTATCTTCATTGTCGTTGGTGGTGCGAGCTTGTTTGGTTCTGAGAATCTATGTGAACATGTTACTAACAGAGTTTTTTCCTATGACGACGGTTTTTTCTCTCTTTGTTACTGTTATTATCAAAACATGCATCTGGGTATTTCAAGTTTAAATCTTGCACTTTTTCTTAGTGATCTTCATATTTATGTAATTTTTATATTTCTCTATCGAAGTTTATTATTGATCCTCATCTTTAATTTCTTTAATTTTTGCCAAGTTGTTATTGTTGTTGTTGTAATTTATCACTGGTCTCAAAGGTGTGTTCCATAGGTCTTGATAGGTACCCATCCAAAGTGCTTCTTACTTCTCACTTCGCACTGAGAAATTTTGTGCTTTTCCACAAACCGATGGTTGTTTTAGTTTTCTTCTAATTAAGACAAGCGTTTTCAGATACTCCACCACTTAATGTCATTGATGCAAGATTTTTTGGCATTTTAAAGCCTATTTTCTTTGTAAAATTTGTGGGTTTATGACATTAGATTATTGGATCTTGAAAAAGATTAGATCTTTGCAATGAAAACACAAAAAAGTTTCATTCTTGGAGGAACATTTCATCTTTTCTTTGTTGGCAACATCCTTTCCTCGGTTCTCTGACAACTAATGTGTCACGCTTCCATTTATTTTATTGTTGCCATTTATGATGCAATGTATCTGTAGAATAAGAAAGGGGATGGGAAAATAGAGTAAAGAAGAGATGAGAGTCAGAGGTAGGTGAGAAAAGAAGAGATTTTTTGGAATATTTCTTATTGATCACAACATTTCATTGTTATATTTATAGGAGTGTGCCTTACAACATTCATAACAAACCTATGATTGAAAAATGCTAAATGACAGTACTGCATAACAAACTCTCATAAAAAATTCCCTCATCATCATGCATTTTCCCTCAACTTGGCAAGACACGTGACCACTCTTTTGCTTCTTCTAATTCCTTTGAGTGTTCTAGCTAAGTCAGCATCTGTACTGAGCTTTGGCATTTGATCTGAGGATGTTATGAGCTTACCAATTATTCCTACAACATTGCCTCCCCCTTCGGAAATGAGCTTGTCCTCAAGGTTAAGGTGAGGGAAATCTTGATGGATTTCAGACACTGTTCCCCAATTAGCATCAAAATTTGGTTGATATTCCCACCGAATCAAAACTTGAGGCATTATCTAATCTTGTTGCAGTATTTTACGATAACCAATCATAGTAGCAGGAATAAGAACTGCTTTATTGTTAATGAACAAAAGGGGCAATGGAATAGCTGGAGTTCAATGTTTTCCCACGCATTTTTTGAGATTTGAAACATGAAACACGTTATGAATTTTGGCGTTAGTTGGTAATTCCAATCGGTAAGGCACAAACCCAATACATTTATTGACACAGAATGGCCCAAGAAAACTACGAGAGCTTATGTGTTGTTCTGTGTCTAACTGATGTCTGTTGATAGGGTTGTAACTTTAAGAACACCAAATCATTCACCTCAAATGTGATATTAGTTTACTTGTGATTTACCTGGTTTCGTATCCGTGTCTGAGCTCGTAGTAAGTTGGCATTAAGAGTATCAAGAATGGAGGTACGAGCTTTGAGCAAGTCTTCAATTGAAGTTACACTTGTAGTACCATCGACATAGTCCAGTAGGAAAGGTGGTGGATGACCATAAACTACCTCAAATGGAGTCATGTTGATTGCAAAATGGTGAGGCGTGTTCTAGTGCCACTCTGCCCAATGTAAGTAGTTCATCCACTGCTTGGGATTATCATAAATAAAGCAATGTAGATAATCTTCAAGGTAACAATTCATGACTTCCTTTTGATCATCAGAAGGTGGATGATATGCACTACTGTTTGCCAAAGTTGTACCCTACAATTTGAATAGTTCTTGTCAAAATTGGCTCATAAAAAGTGGGTCACAATTAGACACAATACTGGAGGGAACCCATGTAACTTAACCACTGTGTTGACAAATACTTCTGCATCTTGTGCGGCTGTAAAATTTGGACCAAGACCAGCAAAATGAGCTTATTTTGACAAAAGATCTATAACCATAAAAATAGTGGCTTTGTCCATCGATGGAGGGAGATGGGTGATAAAGTCCATGGACAATGAATCCCAAACTTGTCCTAGAATGGCAAGAGGTTGTAAGAGCCCTTGAGAAGCCTTATTGAATGGCTTTACTGTTTGAAAAATAGCACAATTCCCTACAAACTCCTTGACTAATTGCCACAATTTAAACCAATAAAATGTTGTAGCAATGCGAGACAATATGCGTTGTTCTCTGGCACGACCTCCTACTGGCGTGTTGTGAAACTAAGCTAAAGTGAGTAGCTGCAAAGCAGAATCGAAAGGCACCACCACCTTGCCTTTATATAACAACAAGCCATCCTTAATTGAGTGATGTGGAAATGTAGCAGGATTGGCTTGGATATCCTAGAGCAGTTGAATAAAAGTTGGGTTAATGCAAAAACATTGACACAAAGCATCCCACAAAGCCATTACTAGTTTGGATGCAATTGTGAAAGCTTTAAAGGAACCAGTGGTGATGTGAGATAAGGTATTAGTTGGCCCAATATCTCTCCCTAGACGATACTCAATATCAAAATCAAATCCTAGCAGTGTTGTGAGCCATTTCTACTACTAAGGGGACTGTATCGTCTAATGGATTAAAGCCCTTAAACTTTCATGGTTGGTTTGTATCAAAAATCACCTACCCAATAAATACTAGCTCATTTTTAGATTGTTTCAATGATGGCGTAAATTTCCCTAGTGATAATAGGCTATGGGGTGCCCTTGCTGTGATAATATGGCACCGATACATGTCCCCAAAGCATCGGTTTAAATGAAAAACTATTGCAAAAAGTCTGGAAGAACCAGAACTAGGGTTGTAGCTAATGCGTGTTGCAATTTGACAAATGCAATGGTTGTCTCGGTGATCCAGATAAAAGCATTTTTACGCAGAGATTGTGTTGATGATGTAGCAATTATGGAATACTTTGAAAGGAATGACAATAGTATCTAAATAATTCAAGAAACCCACATAACTCTTTGATTGTATGAGGAAGTGGCCATATGTTAATCACCTCAACCTTATCGGGAACTACAATAACTCCCTTTCCCAAAATGCGGTGCCCCAAATAACCCAATTTAGTACATCTAAATTCACACTTCGATAATTTTGCAAACAAAGCATGGTTCTACAAAGTGGTGAAGACTTCCTCCAAATGTGCTAAATGGGAATCCCAAGATGGACAAACACCAAGATATCATCAAAAAATACAAGTACTGATCTATGCAATATTACCTAAAAAATTGAGTTCATCAAAGCTTGAAATGTGGACGGAGGGTTAGAGAGTCTGAACGGAACAACAATGAATTGGTAATGACCATGATGTGTACAAAAAATAGTTTTCTCTATGTCTGGCGGATGAATCCGAGCTTGGTGATAACTAGTCTTTAAATCTAACTTAAAAAACGCTTGAGCCCTATGAAGTTCATCCAGTAATTCATCAACTGTAAGGACAGGAAATCGATCCTTAATGGTAACCGCATTGAGGGCACGGTAATCAGCATAGAAATGCCATAATCAGCATAGAAATGCCATGATCTGTCCCTTTTCTTAACAATAAGGACTAGTGATGAAAAAGGACTGATCTAGGTTATATCACTCCCTTGATAAGCATATTTGTCACGAGTTTCTCAATTTCATCTTCTGAAAGTGGGGGTAGTGATAGGGTTTGACATTGATTAAGGGTGTATTGGGTAGTAAGGATTTATAGTGGTCAAATAGTCAGGATGGTGGCAGACTAGTGGGTGAGTTGAAATGGTGCCAAATATGGAAAAAAAGGTTTGGAGAGATTGAATGAAATTTAAGGGAGCTTTCAATCCAATAATGTTTTCTAGTTTTGGTGGTGTAATGGGTTCAATAGACAAGTGATAGTATTGGGTCATGATTTAGGTAAGGTTAAGTTTTTTGAGTGAGGTGTGGGTAATTTGATGAAAGGAGGGTTGTTGCATCACAACCAGTTTCACCTTGGCACTAGCATAGTTAAATTCTATAAAGTCGACCATGTAATCAAACAAGATTGGGCCCAGTTTGGCTAACCGTTGAACCTTAGGACAAGATCAGCTCCATAAATAGGTAGCAAGAGAAGATCCACAGGAAAGGTTGTGGATCCCATAACTAGAGGAGTATGCAAACATATACCCATGCACCCTAATGTGTCCTTACTTCCCACAGTGACCTTCAAATGTGGCAATAGTTGGATTGTAAGACCCAAGTGAGAGCTAGCTTGGTCTGGATGAAGTTTTTGGTTGACCCACCATCAATAAGGACTAGTAGGGCCTAACCACTGATAGATCCATCAAGTTTAAGGGTCAAAGGGGCAATTTGGCCTATTAAAGCATGGAAGGAAATTTGAGGGGGGTGGGTTCTGTTGGTTTGATATACAGTGCCAATGTAATGTTAGGAGAAATATCTTCTCAATCAATCTCATCATCTAGTTCAGCCACCAAATAGAGAAATTGTGGGGTTTTGCATCGATGATTGGCCATAAACTTGTCATCACAGTTATAACAAAGTCCTTGTTCACACCGAGCCACCATCTTAGCTGGTGTAAAATGTTTAATGGTGAAGGGTAGTTTAGGTTTAGTGGGTGAGGTATTTGTGTTGGTGAAGCTAAAGGAGGAGGGGAAGGTTTTTGATATGAGGATTTGGAGATGTGGGGTTTGGTAGCGTTTCACTTATCCTCCATTAATTTGGCATGACCCATGGCCTCAAGAAGGTTTTATGGTTTAAGCACACTCAGCTCTCTTTGGATATCATTCCTTAAGCCAGATAGGAAGCAGTTGTGGAGATTCGTGTGGCTGAGGCTAGAGATATAAGTGGAGATAGCCTTGAACTTAGTCTTGTAATAGGCTACTGTGGACGTTTGTTTAAGCTTAAACAACTAGGATTTATAGTTGATGAAGGAGAAGAGTCCAAAATGGAGCTCCAATTGGTGTTTAAAAAGGTCCTAAGAAGATAGTTGGCATATGGTGTAGAGCCACTGGAACCACTAAAGAGTAGTTCCTTTCAAGTAAAAGGCAATAGGGGTGAGGCGTTGGTCCATTGGGGTATGGTGAAATTGGAAGAAATGTTCAATTTAGAAGAGCCAACCTTAGGCATTGTCACTTGAGAGAAGGGCTATTTAGAGTTTAGGGACTCGAGGTGGTAATAGGGATGATGGGTCAAAAGGTGGTGGGTTTGGTTGGTGAGAAGAAGATGTCATAAGAGTTGTAGGGATAGTTGACGAAGAAGAAGAAGGGAATGATATGGTGCAGGGTGTGTTTGGCAACGGTAATAGAGGAGAAGATGGTTTATCCAAAGTGGCAAGCTTTTACATCAAATCGAACAGGACGGTTTGCTAGGTGGTCACGTTTTTTTGGATCAATTCAATGGTGGAGGAATAATTGGTTTCAAATTTGTTAAGGTGGTCTGTGAGTTTTGTGATTTATTCGTCGACATATTTGGAACTGGTGACAATACCTTCATACATCTCTCAACGAGAGCACCAAATATAATGCAATGTATCCGTAAAGTAAGAAATGAGATGAGAAAATAGAGTAAAGAGGAGACGAGAATCAGGGATAAGTGAGAAAAGAAGAGATTTTTGGGAATATTTCTTACTGATCACAACATTTCTTTGTTATATTTATAGAGTGTGCCTTACATCATTCATAACAAACTCATGATTGAAAAATGCTAAATGATAGAACTACATAATAAACTCTCATAACAAATTCCCTCATCATCATGCATAATTCCTAAACTTGGTAGGACGCATGACCACATTTTTGCTTCTTCTGATTCCTTCTAGTGTTTTGGTTAAGTCAGCATTTGTACTAGGCTTTGGTACTTGATAAGAGGTTGTTATGATCTCTCCAATTATTCCTGCAATAATTTATGTCATTTTTAAATTTTCATAATAGTCTTTCACCCTTTTAAAATGCTCCTGGAGCCCTTATCTTTCGTTTAAAGGTTGGATTCACTCCTCTATAGAAGACAACATTGTTAAAGCCTTGGTATGGATTTTGTTTTAGTTGTAGGTACAGGTTGACAATAGGTCTAGAGAAAAAGAGAGATATATTCTTAGATATAAAAAACTTGTGTTAGCCTCTATAGGTTTTTCTAGTGACCTATGTTGGTGGGTTTTCAGTTCTCCAATTGATTCAGATCTTAAATTCTACAGTATTCTTTTATAGCTTTCCATTTTATAAAACCAATATAAACCGATTATACCATTATCCACTGTAACTTGGCAGCGTTGATTATACTGTATACCGAAGAGGTCTTTGAACTCCTCGGCCATTTCTAAATACATAGGCTTTTTTTAATTATTTGTACTTTTTTCACTGATCTGGGTATTCCTCATTCTATCTAGATCTAATCAAGAACTACGTAATCTTTTGTTATTTTTAGTCCCCTTCTAGACATTTCCTCGTCTGGCTTTTGGAAAATCTTGTGCTTTGTTTTCTTTTTTTGTAGATTCAAAGTGAACCCCACAATGAAGGAATTTCTGGTGAACGATGTTAACTACGATGAGAACAAACAGAGCTAGTGTATGGCTTCTTAAATAGAGTGGATAAATTTGATTGTTTTCCTTCTTAGGTTAATTGGTATGTTATAAAGTTTTCTTCTCTATTGGATACGCTTGTGATTGGTTTCAAATTGTGTTTGCTCATGGTTGATGCGATGTTATTTGGGTGCTGGGATTTTAATTTTTGTTAGTATTTATTAAACCATTGAAGTTTAAATTCTTTATGTTTATATTTTTTAATATTTTGTTTGTTCTTTTTAACCTCCTAATACTATGTTTTAGCATTTTGTAGAAACCTAGTTGTTATTATTTATTCAGATTCTAGATGATTGAATTTTGATTTGCTTGTAGTTGTGTGTGCTTGTAATTTTGTTTGTTTATGCCTCATAGCCAATCGATTGGTTATAGTTTAAGTCTAAAAATAATTTAAAGGAATTATTTATCATGTACATGTTTAGATGTATGTGATAAACTTTATGAGATAATTATATATTACAAATGAAATTATAATAATCAGATTATAGTTATAAGATTCATATTGTATTTATGTATTAACCTTAAGTTGTTCCTAGTCATTATTCTATTAAGACTGGATATTAATAGAATGTAAAAAGGCTTGCACATGATATGTTTTTCATTATGAAGGAAGAAGTTAATATTATAGGCTGAGGTATGGTGATACTTAAACAAAAATGTGGGTGCTTGTTAGAGAACAAGTTTACCGAACAAACTTGATATAAGAAATCAATTTGGAACAATACTTGTACGTCTATAGAATTCTCATTGTGATGATTATATAATTGATCTTTTGACTTAAGGTCACCAAAGTTATCTTGTATAAGGATTGCTATGTTTTAATACTATTTATGATTTTTTAATCATGGGTCATTTAATTGGTAGTCATTAGATGTAGCATGAACTATATTAAGGTAGTTGAGTAATCAATATAGGATTCATCACCCTATAGTAATTAGGGAGAATATTTCGTTGTTCTCGATTAGAATTGATTCAGGAAATCCTTGTCCATGGCGGAATGACAATTTATAAATAGTTTACAAACGTCATTAATTGGATCAATAGTTAATGCAGGAGAACTAATATGAATGGACTTAAAAAAGACATTAATTCCATGCTCTGTTTAATCGAAACATTGTATGATGAAATGATTGAATTATACATAAAAATCATGTACAAAAAGGTTAGTTAAAATCACTTTGACATTCCTAAGCATTTGGGTGGCCATGATGCATTGCTAAATTCAAATCATGATCTATGATTACAAAATGTTTAATTGGAAAATTAAACCTAAATTAAAAGGATTTTTAATTTATCTAATTCTAATTATGAATTATAATTATAATTTATGATCATTGCCAATATATTTGGGAACCTAATGGGTCTCACATATAAAACACGTTGAAGAAAGCAAAGATATTTTATCAAGTTAGACTTGATTATAAAGTTTGAGAAACTTTATGATTAAATATAAGATATTTAATAAATAAGGATCAATATAAGATATTGGATCTTATTTGGGCATAATTGGTATTTAATTAGAGTTATTATTAAATTCTAATTTTAATTAAAATTTAACTAGAATTAAATTTTAATTGAAATTAGAATTTAATTTCAATTAAATTACTTAATGTCAAAAACCTATTATAAATATGCTTAAACTCTATGGAGCTAGCACTTCTTGCTTAACTTTCTTATAAGAGTAACAGAGTTCTCTCAACCTATTCTGTGGATACCATTAGAGATTGAATATTTATGCTGCTATGGTGTTGAGGCGGATTGATTTTGGAAAAGGTTTGAGGGATACAACAATAACATGATAAAGCTATCAGAATAAAGTATGAATTTAGATTCGGGCTTTATTATGATTTGTGTGTTAATCATTTTATAGAATTGAATTGATCTTAGTTTTTAAGAAACTAATTTGCGAAATAGTTTTGTAATTTTCTAATACGGTTGGGATCAAATTTTGACCTAGTTTTCTAACATTTTTCATAGTCATTTAGTATGCTGCATATTTTTGGGATTTAAGATAAATCTTCATTTCCTTTCTCGAGTAATATTAAAGTCATTTAGGGACTTGTTGGACTTGTCTTCTATAGCTTTTGTTTAGCATTAGGGTAGGATTGATGGCTATGACTTCCAATGATAAAGCAAGGGTTAGTTCTTTAAGGAGTTATGGGTTTAGGGGAAGAGACTATGTCAATAGATAATGGATAAACTCTTAGAATATTGGGACCTTTACAAGAAAGTGCTAGAAATAGTGGAGATTTTAGACAAATATAAGATTCATATAACGTGCATACATGAGACAAAGTGGACAGAGGTTAAAGTAAAAAACATTAATAGGTTCAAAATTTAGTATGTAGGGTATTCGAGATGACATAACGGGGTAGGTATATTAGTTGTTAAAGAACTCATAAATCATGATGTTTGGGGTAAAAAGGACTAATGATAGGATTATATCCTTAAGATTATAGTAAAAGGTATTGTTTTCAATATGGTGCATTCTTATACAACTCAAATAGGGTTGGACGAACAACTTAAGCCGTAGTTTTTGGAAGAGCTAGAAGAGTTGATTCTGTTGATCCCCCCTGATGAGAGAGTTACTTTAGGCGGAGACTTTAATGGTCATATAGGGATAGCCTAAAACAGTTTTGAGTATGGTGATATAAATGATTATGGGACTATTTTGTTAGATCTTATGGTAGCATTTGAGTTAGTGACCTTTTTTTTAAAAAAATGAGGAGCAGTTGGTGACTTTTAAGAGCAGAACCACGGAAATTTAAATTGACTACTTTATATGACGAAGCAATCGGCCTAGTTTTAAGAATTACAAGGTTATACCTAGCACTTGCTTATCGACTGAGCACAAATTACTGGTTATGGATCTTATAGTTAAGGATTGGAGTAAACTTAGGAGGTGTACTAGAGTCAGATGGTGGAATCTAAAAGGAGATATGATGAAAAAATTTAAGGACAAAGTAATATATAGAGAAGAATGGGAATCAGAAAGAGATGCTAACTAGATGTGGGAGAGAGTATTAACTCTTTTAAGGAATACAACTAAAGAGATCTTAGGTATTTCTAAAGGGCTTAGGGGTAGTACGATAAAGTCTTGATGATGGAATGAAGATATAAAAGAAAAGGTTAAGGTCAAGAAGGGTGTCTATAAAGCTCGCTTGAATAGTACCATAGAGGTAAAGATAGTAGTTGATCGAGAAAGTTAAAACGTAGCAAAGAAAGATGCAAAGAAGATAATCTTAGAAGCTAATAGCAAAGCTTATGAGAAATTATAGCAAAAATTGGAAACTAAAAATATAGAAAATGATATATTTAAGTTGGTGAGAGCTAGAAACTGAAAAGTAATAAATTAGATCAAGTTTGTTATATAAAAGATGAAGTAGGAAAGGTGTTTATGGCTGAAAATGACATCAATAGAAGATGACAGAGATACCTTTATATCCTTTTTAATGAAGGCGCAAAGGAAAACATCTCATTAAGTGATATTAGCATGTCCAATAGGTATCATAACTTGTTGAAATGTTATAAAGGAAAAAATTAAAAGAGCTTTAAAAGAGATAAAGAGTGGGAGGGTAGTAGGGCTAGTGAGATACCCATAGAGGTGTGGCAGAGCTGAGGCAAAGAAGGTTTTACTTTGCTAGCCAAGCTTTTTAATGTGATCCTTAAGTTTACTAAAATATTGGATTAATGGAGATTTACTATACTAATTCCTCTATACAAGAATAAAGGAGACATCTAAAGCTGTAACAACTATAGAGATATCAATCTACTTAGTCATAAAATGAAGACATAAGAGAAGGTGATTAAGAATAGAGTGAAATAATGTCCAAATGTCGGAGAACTAGTTTGACTTTATGTTACGAAGGTCCACGATAAAAGCTCTACATCTCCTCTGAAGATTAATGGAATATTACAAAAAAAGACAACATAATCTACACATGGTTTTTTGGAGAAGGTGCATGACAAGGTACTTAGAAAAATCACATGGAGGTGTTTAAAAGTTAAAGGAATCCCTACAGCCTATAAATTGGTTATTAGGGATATGGATAAAAGTGAAAACACTAGAGTAAGAACAATAAGAGAAGATATGGAACATTTTTCTATCAATATTGGGCTCCATCAAAGTTCCTTATTGTGCCCCTTTTGTTTACAGTAGTGATGAATGAGCTCACCAAGAATATCCAAGGGGATATGCCTTGGTGTATATTGTTTACTGTTGACATTGTTTTAATGGATGAGACAAAAGGATATCAATGTCAAGCTAGAACTTTGGAGGGATATGTTAAAGTCGAAGGACTTGAAATTGGGCAAGACTATGACTAAGTACTTAGTGTGGCTTCTAATATGGAAGTAACGATTAGTTTAAAATTTATATCACAAAAATAATGTTTTAAGTATCTAGACTTAACCATCCAAAGCAATGGAGAGATTGATGAAGACGTAGTTCACTGTATCAAATCAGAGTGGCTTAAGTAGAGAAGAACATCATAAGTTTTATGTAAGAAGAAGATACTACTCAAACACAAAGGTAAATTCTGCCGCGTAGCAATTAAGCCAGTCATGCTCTATCCGATGGAGTGTTGACATATCAAACAAGTGCCTAGAGATAAGTTAATGGTGGTAAAGACGATAATGCTCCATTAGATGTACAACCTTACTAAAAAATAAGATTAATAATGTAATAGTAAGAGACAAAGTAAAGGTGGCTAATGTTAATGAAAAATTAAGAGAAACAAAGCTTAGATGATTTGAACATGTTAATAGGAGATGCCCTGATACTTTAGTGAGAAGATGTGAGAAAATTTCTCTTAGAAACTGTAAGAGGAAAAAATGGAAGGCCTAAGAAGAATTGTGGGAAGGTGATCAAGAATAATATGGCTCTATTAACACTTATTGAGGACATGATTCTTAATAAAAAAACTTTGGCGTACCAGGATACAAATAAAGAATCTCACGTAGAGAGGTCATTCTCTTTCTCATAGGACTTTTGAACATTTTTCTTTCGAATCTTATATCTTATATTTAGCCTAAACCTTTAATTTGTAGGACTTCTCTCTTTGTTATTTAGCATAAGCATTTTTTTTACTTAGCTAAAATATTTTCTCATAATGACTTCTTTAATTAATTAATTAAGTTTTTCTTTATTGTTTGTGTATTTATTTGCTTATTTTGTTTTAATTATTTTATTTATATTATTCTTTATCTTGTTCTATATTTATTGTATCATTTATTTTATTACTTTGTGTTTATATTTTATTTATTTTTACTTATATGTATTTATTTATTTTTATTTGTTATTAATATCTATTATACCTATTTTGTGTTTTTCTTTTATTTTTAATCATTATCACTTTATTGTTTTAATATATATGTATATTTTACATATATATTTATTTATGTATGCCTATATATTTTTTAAAAACAGTCTTTCTCTCAGCTAGGATAAGGTTGCGCACTATTAGCCTCTCCAAATTCTGATAATTAGCATGGTTTTTAGTGAGTAGTTGTTATTGCATAAAATAAAATGAAAGAAATTAAGAAGAAAAGAGCATTAAGAATAGGAAAATTAAAGATGCAAGCACAATTATTGCTCCATATGCAAACCACGTCTTCATATACAGATCATTTAGTTATTTCTCTCTTTGTATATTTTAAGATAATAAAAAAGATAAAAAAATTAAACTTTAATTAAATAATAATATCAAAACATTTTTGATGTGAATATTTTATGCCACTAACATTATAATTTAATTAAGCTCTTAAATTCAAATTAAATTAATTAAAGTCAAATGTAATTAATAATTATAATAAATTATTAATTTGAGTTGAATTTGATTAGTTGCATTTGAATTTAAGAATTGGGTTAAATTATTATATAAGTAATATTTGATTGGTCCATATGTGAAATTCATTTTGAATGTACTTTTTTGTTATTTTTTAACCAAATTATAAATAGAATTTCTGAAAATAAAAAAAACTAATTTAAAAGCTTATGAGATATATATTTTACCCTGAATTAAAAACAGTTGGAAACGTGAATATATGTAGGCTAGAAGGGAAGGTGGCTCTGATCACCGGAGGAGCCAGTGGCATTGGAGAGTGCACAGCAAAAGTATTCGCTCACCATGGAGCCAGAATTGTGATCGCCGACATACAAGACGAACTGGGCCACTCAGTGGTCGACACACTAGGTTCATCAAACTCAACCTATGTCCACTGTAACGTCACGGACGAGGACCAAATACAAAATGCCGTTGATAAAGCCATGGCAACCTACGGTAAGCTAGACATAATGTTTAACAATGCAGGAATTGCTGATCCAAACAAAGCCCGTATAATCGACAATGAGAAGTCCGATTTCGAGCGAGTTCTCAGCATCAACGTGACAGGAGTTTTTCTGGGGATCAAACATGCAGCTCGAGTCATGATCCCAAGTCGTAGTGGAAGCATAATTTCGACTGCTAGCATCAGCTCGACTGTGGGAGGTGCAGCGTCGCACGCATATTGTTGTTCAAAGCATGCTGTTCTAGGCCTCACGAGGAACGCTGCGGTTGAGCTGGGACAATTTGGGATCCGGGTCAATTGTCTAGCTCCTTACGCGCTTGCAACACCTTTAGCTACTAAATTTGTTGGGCTTGACAGTGAGGACCTAGAGAAGGCAATGGATTCGGTCGCTAACCTCAAGGGTGTGACACTTAAGGCTGAAGATGTTGCCACTGCAGCTCTTTTCCTAGCTAGTGAGGAGGCCAGATATATCAGTGGTCACAATCTATTTGTTGATGGAGGATTCAGCATCTATAATTCAGCATTTCACATGTTCCAGTACCCAGACTCTTGATTTTCATGAAAATTATTATCTGCTCTACACCTTGCAGGAATAAAATATTAGAAATTTTAAAATTCATGTTGAACAATTATTAATTAAAAAAACTGAGGATTATATGTTGACATTCAAGAAAGTTAACATTTTGGACCTTATTGGCAATTTAGATTAAGATTTTGCTATATATATCTAGATGACATGAAGTCAACATCAAGGTATTTTTTTTATGATAGCAGATGGTGTTGTTTTATGAAGAGTATTAAGTATCACCATTAACTTCTTCGACCATAAATACAAAGTTTGTAACATTCTATACGGTAAATTCACAGACAATTTAACTCAAAAACTTAATTTCTAAGTTGTCTATGATTGATTTAATTGCTAGACCTATTTGATTATATTGTGATAATAATTTTATTGTATTGTTCAATAAAAATAATAAGAACATCATAGCGGCTAATCATTTAGAGGTCAAGTATTTGACCATAAAAGAATTGGTGCAGAAGGGTGACATTGAGGTGGAGTATATCAAAACTGAGGACATATTGGCTAATTCACTAACTAAAAGACTTCACCCAATTATTTTTTAAGAGTCATATATATAGTGTAGCACCCCACTCCCGCAAGACCCGAACCCGACATCGACGATGATATCCGAGTCCGCGCTCCGCGAGAGTAGCGTGCTAAACACTCAATCGCTCATATATCGGTATTTTTTTTTCCGAATCACAAAACACAATATGCGGAAGACCATAATCAATTAGGGTATAAACTCTTTTTAATCATACAGTGGAATTTACAAAATTTCCATATGACCAATTGAGCCCTTTCATAATAACAAACACTTTAGTCATTTTAAAATACACATTTATACAACAATTGCGGAATATATAGTTTAATACAAAATTAAAGACATGAAATGCAGACGCGAATTGATCCCGACCTCTATCCTTCGCTTGAATGATGTAGGTATACTCCCGTTGGCCTAACGGGGTATTCTTCTTATCCTG